>CM034354.1:26046586-26334028 GCA_019925275.1 Mytilus edulis
AAATTTCAGTTTTTAATAATGAAAATAAATATATTTACTCTTGCACGAACATAGAGAATTCCAGCTTAGTTCCGATTTCTGTTGAAGCTGGTATATACTGTATTGTCAAATTATGTTTGTTCGTTTTGCTCGATGATTTGCTATCTTATATTTGTATTTTTTTAAGGTTTGGGGTACTCAGGTTTCCGCGTAAAAGATGTTACCGACACTAGTACAACATATATTGAAATTCCAAGACGATCCAACCTTGACTTAGAACATCTTTTGTTCAACGCATGTAGATTCGACGACAATCTAAGAAAATATGTATTCAGACCTGAAATTTAGTTGAAGATTAAAAGTTGAACCTAAACTTCAAACGGCAAAAAATCAATAATGAAAAAAAGGATTGTGTTTCTTATCATATATATATATATATTGTTTAATGATATAAATAAATGCAATAGTACTGATGTTGAACAATTTACATTGATTGAGCGATGGCAAAAACTGATGGAATCGTGTTACCTTCTTTTGCTTAGCCTGCAATACCCGGCATGTTAATCAACACTCATATCTTACTCAAATTAGGAACTAGATTCTAACTACACCCTCGTATGGATTATACGTTCCACAATTCGATATTCAAAAGCTTGAAGCTATAACTCCGATGTTTATTAAGATTGGTGTCTGGGTAAAAAAGTGATTAAATACTGTTTTGTCACAGAACTTTCCTTTTTGAAAACAAATACTTTGCACTGGATTTTTTTCAAAACATTGTTTCGTTCACAGATTTGGATTAAATCGTCTTTACTTTTTATTTTATTTATATAATCGATTTTTAGCGAATTATTGTTTCCCGATATATGGACTGATTCATTTCTGCCAAGAAAATAATCAACCGACCCCAAAATTATTGCTTTTCCGTAAGTATACATGTCTCGTACGATATTTGATCAACGGGTTCTAAAATACATTTTTTCTACATGTTTCATTGAAATAAAAACATCAATTCCATTAGATATATTTAAGGAAATACTATGTTGGTTCTTAATCTTGGTCTCAGTGGTGGGCCTCGGTGGACAAGTCCTCTTAGTAGTTTATCTACTGTCTCACTAGCTTGTCAACCTTAAGGTCGTGAGTTCAAACAGTAGCAGGTGCGTTCTTTCCTAATTTGCTAGTGTAGGATTGTCAGTTTTCTTAACTTAGGTCGGTGCTTTATCGCTCGGGAAAATATAATCACGAATATAATGCCTACCCATGTTAAAACTACAATAAAGTATAGCTTGCATCAGTTATTTCCTAATTCGTTTTATTTGTATCAGCTTTTGATTTTGGCATATAATAAGGAATTTTTAGTTCGATGTTTTTTCTCGCATCTCCGGTCTTCCCCTGTAAAAAAACAAATAGTACTACGAACTATCTGAGAGTGCAATATGAGGCGGTAAAAACCAATCATTAATCCATCAATCAATATTTTTGTTGCATTTTGACATAAAAAAAACACTATATTAAGTGCTCTGCTGTCCGCCGACTCACAGCTGTCGTCTCAGGGCGTCTGACATGGTGAATATATAAACAGACTCGTGAATAGTACACTTGGCATTCACCTTTTTAAATTTTAGATAAAACAAAGTCAGTTTTATTCTTCTTTGTTTTGTTTTTTTATTCTTTCATTGTTATGACCTTTCATATATTGCCTCACCAGACGAAAATGAAACAACTAAGCGTAAAACACAACCATAAACTATTGTAAAAAAATCTAAAATGTCAATGATCTGTTAAAAGTACATGTCAAATGTCAAGGTCTTAAATAGTAAGCTTTGTTAATAATATAGGATTAAATTTCTCGTGTATCAAATTTGTTAAATCTAAGGTCCCTTAAAATCTTTAAATATCAAATTGGAAATTGATTGACAGGAGCGACGTGTTCCTGGTCATGGTTTTTGTTTTTTTAATGTTCATTGACAAAAAGGATTATTTTACTAACACTATATCAAAAATTGCATGCAAATTTTGAATCTCAAATGATATACTATGTTATTTCTACAATTTCAGACTCTGCTATGGGTCTTGTTTGTCTGGTTGTCTTAGTATTTCGTTTACTGTATCACTAGCCTGAAATCTGAAGTTATGAGCTCAAACCAAACACGTGACCGGTGTGTTCGACTCCTGTTTTAATTACCTAGCGTAGGATTGTCACTTTTCTTAATTAAGGTCGGTGTTTTTCTAGGGCAGTTCGGTCTCTTCGACCTATATAAAACAGAAACGCCATAAAATAGCTAATAGTGCAAGATGTGGAAGTAAATACCAAAAATCAATCAATCTTTTTTATTATGCTTTGCGTCCTAGATATTCGTGATAACTCTACTGTTTATCTACTCTGCCATGTTGTCTCTGAACGTCTGTCATGATATGTTAAAACAGGCTCGTGAATAGTACACTAGACATTTATATGTTTGAATTTTGAATAAACAAATGCCATTTTTATTCTTATTTGTTTAATTAATTCTTTCATGGTTATGACCTTTCATATATTGCCTCACCAGACGACAATGAAATATTCAAGCGTATATCACAACTTTAAACTATAATAAAAAAAAATGTCAATGATCTCTTTAAAGAACATGTTGAACGTCAAGGTTTTAAACTGTTAGTTTTTAAAATGATATAAGATATTAAGTTTAATGTGTCAAATTAGTTAAATTAAAGGTCCTTAAAAATCTGTAAATATCAAATTGGAATTCATTGACAGGATTGGACGTGTTGCTGGTCATTCACTTTGTGTTTGTTCTGATCATTGACATTTCGAAAGGTATAGTAAAGGGGGTTATTGCACTTAATAAAATATCCCATCGCATGTTGTATCTCAAAGGAGGCACTATGCTACTGTTATAAGTTTAGACTCTGCTTTAGGTCTTGTTTTTCAAGTTTTTTTAGTAGTCCGTTTACTGCATCAATAGCTTGTAAACTCTCAGGTTATGAGCTCAAAACATCCACGTGACAGGTGTGTTCAACTATTATAACTTATAACTCCCGTTAGCGCCCTGTGTCGCATAGGGCGCGAATGAAAAAAGAGTCGTTCTTCCGTTTCGCGGTTCCTTAACTTTTAAATTTTTGTACAAGGATAGGTTATTGGCCTATCGCTCAATCCCCAACCTGGAGAACCAGAGAATCTTTACTCAAGGTTTCTTTCCTATTGATCCATTGCCGACCAAATCTGACGAGTCAAATCTACCCGGAATTTTATATCAGAGATTTCTTCTCCTAGATGAATTGTCTTCCAAGGCTGACGACTTTTGTCTAGCTGGCTATTAATCCATAGCTGGGACAAGGTTGGTGAGTGCTAGGGCATATCACACGTTTGTGGTCCTACACACTTCATCTCTAGGGTCCTTGCTACTCCGAGATCCTCTACAGTTAGGTCTAGGACACCATACCCTATTTACCATTTGCTGCTGTGGAGAGGCACTGTAGATGTCTTGTTAGTGTAGATGTTATCTACTGACAGGAAAGACTTACACATTCGGCTTTCTTTTAACCTTTCATGTATGCCACAAAATAGCTGCCATTGCAATTTGGGTAGTAAACACAAAACATCAGTCAATCTTTTTTGTTTCTTTTCGACCTAGAACTGATTTATAGCTCTGCTGTCTGTCGACTCTGAAATATTGTCTCTGTTCGTCTTTCATGCTGACTAAATAAACAGACTCGATAGTCCCTGTGCGTCTATCCTGCTGACTAAATAAACAGACTCGCGAATAGTACACTTGACATTCGAAGGTTAAAATCTAAAATGGAATATTAAAAGATTAGTTCTGATTTGTATCTTTTTTTTTTATATTTACGGCCTTTCATTTATTGCCTCACCAGACGACAATCACTTGCGCAATGGTGAAAACACAACTTGAAACCAAAGTAAAATAATATAAAATGTCAACGACCGGTTAAAAATACATTTCAAACGTCAAGGTCTTAAATTATAAGTATTTGTATAATATAGGATCAAATTTCTCGTATATCAAATGCGTAAAAACAAAGGTGCACTAAATTATGTCAATACCAAAAAGGTATTACATTTGTAGGAGTGCACGTGTGTCTATTTCTTTATTTTCCTTTCTTTATTGATATTTTGAAGCAGCTCGTAAAGGAGTAATGGCACGAACGGACGGGAGATAAAATTACCATAACACAATGAGCAAAGCATATGTATATACATTTTACATTGCATTCTGCCAAACTGCACAAGGTAAAGACGGCGTAGCCGGTATTGAACCACTAAATCGGGCTCGGTCGTAAAGACCATACAAGAAAGTTGTAAACATATTATAACAAAAAAAGTTCATGCGTCGTATTCAATAGATACAATTTTGGTAGTTTTGGTATCACATGAAAGGTCAGGGACTTTGGGTCACTGTATAACCCTTGTTAAAAAAAGAGGGACGAAAGATACCAAAGGGACAGTCAAACTCATAAATCTAAAACAAACTGACAACGCCATGGCTAAAAATGAAAAAGACAAACAAACAACAGCACACACGACACAACATAGAAAACTAAAGAATAAACAACACGAACCCCACCAAAAAACTAGGGGTGATCTCAGGTGCTCCGGAAGGGTAAGAAAGCAGGGTAAAAGTTTCCTTTGAATAATGAAAAGGTATATAAATTGTGATAGGTGGGCACATTTACTCTGTTCTTCAAATCGCAAATAACTGTTTTTGTGCTTTTATTAAACTTCCAGAAACCATTACGTTTTAATAGGCAATTAAACATGTTTTAAATTTTTCTGCACAAGTCATGATAGGGTATAGTTTTGACATGAAATCAGTGCCGCTTCATTGAAACTAAGACAAAGTAGCTTTTAATGCGTGAAATAGAACAATTAAACATCGAACGCAGTGGGTCTACGAATTGTTTATACCAGAAAGAGCAACAGACTTGTTTTACTACCTTAGCAGCAAGATTCCAACTTCACTAACGTATGGTGTAAACATTCCTAAACTCATACGGTATTCAACATCTTGTAGCTGTAAATCCGACTTTTGATAAAACGACGTTTGAATTCTTATTATGGTTTCGTTTACAGATTTTAATTGCACCTTCTTAACATTTATATGATTGATATTTGGAAAGTTCTTATAAATCTAGAAATATATTTCTGCTGAAAAGAAAATCCGCTGACCCGATATCATTTTGTTGTATTCTTAAAAGGTAACACGTATATACTATACATTGAAAACATTGCATTACGAATTGTTAATTGTTTGTTGTTCAGTAAATATCGATGATTCGTATTTCATTTTTAAAAGAGTTATAAAATGCGGACATCTTTCACATGAAATAAAAAATCCTAACCCATTTCGTATCTTAAAGGAAGTACATGTACTATGTTGTTTTTCAATCTTGTTCCCTGCTGTTAGTCTTGAATTATAAAATATCAATTTTTAATTGGATTTCAAAAACATTTGTCTTTTAATTGCTTGCAATAAATCAATCCCGCCCCTTAAAGGAAGTACATGTACTATGTTGTTTTTCAATCTTGTTCCCTGCTGTTAGTCTTGAATTATAAAATATCAATTTTTAATTGGATTTCAAAAACATTTGTCTTTTAATTGCTTGCAATAAATCAATCCCGCCCCTTCATACCCTCCCTCTGCTTTAAGTAGAACATACAGTGAATGTATAGATACAGCAGTATAATGTAGAAGGTACAAAATTGCAAAGTATTTTGTCTTCTCAGGTAATTTTACTGATTAGAACATGCTGTAGAACATGAGTTTGGCATGCCACAAAACCAGGTTCAACCCACCATTTTTTCCTTTAAAAATGTCCTGTACCAAGTCAGGAATATTTCCATTGTTATATTCTAGTTCGTTTCTGTGTGTGTTACATTTTAACGTTGAGTTTCCGTTGTGTCGTTTGTTGTCTCTTATTTTTTAGTGTGAATTCACATTACTATAAGACGTGTCACGGTACTTATCTATTCCAAATTCATGTATTTGGTTTTGATGTTATATTTGTTATTCTCATAGGATTTTGTCTAATGCTTAGTCCGTTTCTGTGTGCGTTATATTTTAATGTTGTGTCGTTGTTCTCCTTTTATATTAAATGCGTTCCCTCAGTTTTAGTTTGTTACCCCGATATTGTTTTTTGTCCTTAGATTTATGAGTTTTGAACAGCGGTATACTACGGTTGCCTTTATTGAATACAGAGATTTTTTTAAACAAACTTAAAAATTCAAGAGATAAGTTTATATATTAAAAATAATCACATCAGGATAATTTTCTGAGATGGAAACTCGAAATGAATTTGTTTCACATTATGCACAGTTTGGGTCGTTTCATTGTAGTTCGAACAGTATGATATGTATTCATTGTTGAAGGATTTGTGGTCACTGATAGTTCTTTGCATGAACTTCATTGTGGCTTCTTGATATGTGTCTCATTACAACTGCCAATAATACCATATCTGTTTATTTTTATACAAGTACGACTGTCATAGAAGTGAGAGGTTTAGCTAGCTTTAAAACCAGGTTCAATCCACCATTTTCTTCATTTGAAAATGCCTGTATCAAGTCAGGAATATGACAGTTCTTGTCCATTTGTTTTTGATGCGTTTTGTTATTTGATTTTGCCATGTAATTATGGACTTTCCGAATTGATTTTCCTCTGAGTTCAGTATTTTTGTGATTTTACTTTTTTTTGTAGATCACGTTTATAGAGTAATGATTTCTTCTGACATATGTTTGTTTTTGTAAACTTTGAAGAAAAGTTTTATTATTACTTCGTATATCACACAAATAAAATTAAGTTTTTTTTTCTTACCTTCTTTCCTTACTTTGAAGAAAGAAAAAAATATATAAGTTGTGGAGATAGAAAAAAAAATTTGTTTGAGAGTATTTGCCATTTAATTGAAAGTGAAGTTATCCAGTTACAAAAACCAAAATTCAATTTGCACGACGTAAATAAAAGAAGACAACAAATAATTTGATGCTTGCATATTGTTCGAAATAAATATTTAGAATAAAAAAAAATTAACCCTGCCCCTTAGTTCCTTAATTTGTTGTGTGGTATATTTGAATTATGAGACATAATTTTCCCTTTATTCAATGCACGAAAACTTCTACGAAATGAATACAAGATATGTCGTCAGAATGTAAAAACGAGGAGTGGATTTTCACTGCTACTATGAATTCATTATTATTCGTTTGATACCAATTTTCGTGGATTTCGTGGGTACAGGGAAACCACGAATTTAAGTGTTCAATGAATTAAAAATGTTCCATATAAATGCATGCTGACTTAAGGAAAACCACGAAATTTAATATCCATGAAAAAGAAAGTTTTCCTCAATCCACGAACATTCATACCCACGAAAATAAATGATTCCACAGTATTTAAACTTGCTATTGACGAAACAAAATAAAAAATGAATACAATTGGCAGATTCTGCACGTTAGGTCGACCAAGATGAAAAAAGAGGGAAATTTAGAAAGCCACACAAAAATAAGAGATTTTTATATTGGGGCAAAAATATAGACCTACAAATGACAATAAACCTACAAAACATCACAGAGCTGTCGAAAGAGTATTTTGACCTGCAGACAATGTAGCATTTGCTTTGTACGAAGTATCGAATTTAACCTGGCAAATCATATATTCTGTTAACATTCACGAAAAAAGAGGGAAATTAAGACCACCACATAAAATAAGGGATTGTTATAAAAGGGCAGAAATATAACCCTGCAAATGACAATAAACCTACAAAACACCACAGAGCTGTCGAAAGAGTATTTTGACCTGCAAATATGTAGCATTTGCTTTGTACGAAGCATTGGATTTGACCTGGCAAAACAGAAATTCTTTTAATTTAAAGAGCATGTGCCGAGAGGGGTTTAAGAAAGATAAAAAGCAGAGAAGTCAAAGTTGCCGTCATCTTTATGTCGTATTATTTCAGCTATTTATCCTTATGACAATGATAATCAAAATTGTAAGTCCATTTGTACTTGTTTTTCTTTGTGAACATGTAAATGAGAGATTGTTGGCATTTCAGATAGTTTTCAAAGGGTTACAAAAACATACGTGTAAATCTCTCCAAGTATCGATGGGTGCTTTTTAAGATTTTAACCTTTGGAAAGTCTCCTCTGGAACATCTGTCCGTCTTGACAGTGAGCTGAATTATTCATTTTTTGTCCTTGTTATGCCCCATCTAGAGACATTATTTTCTGTCTGTGCGTCCATTCGGTAGTCCATCCGTCCGTTTGTCCGTTTGTGCGTCCGTCTGCCCTGCTTCCGGTAAAAAAAAATGTTTTTTAAGTTTTTGGTCAAGGTAGTTTTTAATGAAGTTTAAGTCCAATCAACTTGAAACTTAGTACATTTGTTCCCTGTGATATGATATTCCTAATAATGTTATAGTCTACTGAACATAGAAAATGAAAATGATTGGGGCATCCGTCTACTATGGACACATTCTTGTTCTTTATGTTATATAACTATGATTTTCTCGTAGAGTTTACTAAGATATTAACAAACACATTATTCGACCACTTCGGACTTTTGAAAATGTGTAAATAGTTTTCATTTGTATATCATAACCTGACCTTCCTAATATTTCTCTTAAGCTGCCTAATTCATGAGAAGCAGAAAACGTTTGAAAATTCACACAATTAAAAACAAAAAAAATGTTTTAAAACAAGTTTAACTAAGTTGACAAAATTATTTTAGTTAACTATCATAGAAATGGTGCAATCGACTCCAATCTTAATTGACTAGGATTGTCAGTTTTCCTATTAAAGGTCGGTTGTTTTCTTTGGGCACTCCGGCTTCCTCTACTAATACAAACTGGCCGCCACGAGATTGCCTAAATTGCGGTGCTAAAGTGGCGTTAAAACACCAAACTTCTCAATCAATCATAGAAAGGAAACTCAATCTCGTATGGAGCTTCAAGGATGTACTAAGGCCAGTTCAAACTCCTTGGTGTTTATTCTATGAAACAGAATGAAATATTTTGCCCTATAACACCCATTCTTCTTTTCATATTAGACATCAATAGGTAGTCACGCGAGAGCGATCTAATACATTTGAATAAAAGTAAGATTAAGTAAAACTAAAAAAGGTTGAAAATGAAACAAATAAGCAATGTACACAATTTAAAATTGAAAATGAAAATGGGGAATGTGTCAAAGAGACAACAACCCGACCATAGAACGAACAGATAACAGCAGAATGTCAACAACAGGTATTCAATGCAGCGAGAACGTCCCGCACCCGGAGGCGTCTTTCAGCTGGCCCCTAAACAAATATATATACTAGTTCAATGATAATGAACGCCATACTATACTCCAAATTGTACACAAGAAACTAAAATAAAAATGATACAAGACTAACAAAGGCCAGAGGCTCCTGACTTAGTTCGACCAGGATGAAAAAAGAGAGAAATTAAGACTGCCACTTACATTAAAGGAATGTTATATAGTGGCAGAAATATAGCTTTTCAGCTGACAACTAACCTACATAACATAAAATAGCTTTTGAAAGGGTTATTTGGCATTAAGACAGTGTAGCACTCGCTTTGTACAAAGTATCGAATTTAACCTGCCTAATCAGAGGTCGGTAAAAGTTAAGGTCAAGTGTCATTATTGGTTTAAGAAAAAACTTAATGCAGGTTTTTTATTTCAGCTACTAATTTTTTGGAAAATAATTAACCAAATTGTAAGTTTATTTGGACTACTTTGTGTTTTTTTTGGACTACTTTGTGGTTTTTTTTTCTTTGTTAACAGGTGCATGAGAGTTTTTAGGCATTGATGACAGTTTGCTAAGGTTGCAAACATATAGGTGTGGATCTCTCACCATGTTTCGGTGGAAAGTTATCAATGTTTTAACATTTTGAAATCTCTCCTCGAACATCTGTCCATTTTGACAGTTAGATGAAATATTCACATTTTTTTTCTACCTAGAGGCATTAAGTTTTTTGGTCTGTGCGTCCGTTCGTTAGTTCATATTTCCGTTTGCGCGTTTGTTTGTCCGAATGTTCTGCTTTAGGTAAAAGATTTTTGTCAAAGCTTTTGGTCGAAGTTTTTTTTTTTATGAAGTTGAAGTCCAATCAAGTTAAAACTTATGTTCCCTATGATATGATCTTTTTTTAAGCCAAATTAGAGTTTTTAACCCAATTTCAAGGTCAACTGATCATATGAAATCATAGTGCAAGTGGGACATTCGTGAACATAGTTTTCTTTTTGTTATATAACTATCAGTTGATTTTCTTGTAAAGTTTCTTGAAATATTATCAAAAACATTGATTCTTCGGACTTTCAGAAATTATAAATAGTTTACATTTTAATACAATATCCTAACATTCCTGTTTAGACGGAAACAGTTTGTTCTAGGTCAAAAAGCAACAAAAAAAGATTGATTGATTGTGTATGCTTACTACCACATATTTCACAATCAGCTATTTTATAATGTACGTTTTATTATAGCTGGAAGAGACTGGAGTTCCCAGAAAATACACTGCACTGATCTAGTTAAAAACAAAAAAACTGACAATTCAACACTAGTTTATTAAGAAAGGACATGAAATTGAAATGTTTAACGTCATTGACGGCCTATACATCCCTTGCACGGTCGTGAAATTAAGAATGCACCTAGGCCTGCCACTTGTTTGGTTTGAACTTAAAACCTCAGTGTTGACAAGTTATTGATACAGTAGACAACTGGTGCACCGCGGCCACCGCATAGACCAAGATTATATACAACATAGTACTTCTTTTAAGATACGTTATGGTATTGGATTTTTGATTTCTATGAAACATGTAAAAAAGTTAAGCTTTTTAGAACCTGTTGAAAAATGACATACGAAATATTTATACTTACTGAGAAACAATAAATTAAAAATTCTTAATGCAATGTTCTCAGTTTATTAACAGGATTCAAATAACGTTTTATTTAACAATTTGACAAACTGAACATAAGAAACTTAATCTAAAAAAACAACTTAAAGTTAAAAACCGTAACGTTTAAAATGTACTTTAAACTGGTCATTGATACTAAATTCAACTTCAACTATATTTTTGAGTTGTGCTTTATTATTGTTTATGTAATTGCTGTCTGGTGAGGCAATTTATGAAAGGTTATAACTAAGAAAAATAAAACAAAATCAGAACGAAACTGACGTTTTTAATCTAAAATTTAAACATCCGAATGCCAATTGCACCTTTCGTGAGTCTATTTAGATACTTATTATGACAGACGTCTAGAGACCAGAGTCAGCAGACAGCAGAACACGAAATACTCTTTTTTCTAGGTCGGCAATCAACCAATATAGAGATTGACTTATTGATTTTTTGTGATTACCATGAAAATATTTAACTATCAGCTTCGCAAGGTCGGTGAAACTATCAGCTAGTTTGAGGCGTCCATGTTTTGTATGTTGATGAACTAAAGTATAGAAGTCTAAGCTGATATTGTCAAAATCAAGGGACCATTGACAGTTTTGATATCCGAGATCGATATTGGATCCTCTATCAATATTTTGTTTTTATTGAAAACCTTAAACTTAAAAACCGACCAATGACATATTTTTTAAATTTTATTATAGTTTATAGCGATGTAAAGTTGAATTGATCGCCGGATTGTGTTATCGGCAGAAATATATCACTACTATCACGACGGGTGCCACAAGTGAAGCAGGGTCTGCTTACCTTTTTTAGAGCACCTGAGATCACCCCCAGTTCTTGATGGGGTTCGTTTTGCTTAGGCTTTAGTTTTCTATGTTGTGTCTTTAGTACTATTGTTTGTCTGTTTGTCTTTTCATTTTCGATTTATGAATTTGAATGACCCTCTAGTATATTTCGCCCCTCTTTTACTAAAAGTCTACACATTTCGATAATAACTAGATCTTAACAATTTGAATATATATAAAAAAGGCGTTATAATTTAAATCAGTAAAAAGTATCAATGTTTCGAAAAAAAAATAAAAAAAAATGTTTCTTTGACAAAATACTGCCAACTCACTATTTTGACAAGACACAAATAACATTTTATTCTTTATTAAACGTCATATTTACAATAACATGTGTTTGAATATTGTACGAAATGTATATTCCATACGCAGATGAAGGTGGAGTTTTGTTGCTAATTTGAGCAAATTATCAAGTTACGATTCACATGCCGGTTATTGCATGTAAAGCAGGAGACGCTTACCCTTTTTGCTTAGTCGGTCTGGATTCTTTTCGAGTCATTGAGATTACATCAGTTTTTGCCAACGCTATTTTCCCACCTCAATCCATTTGAAGTGGTCAACATAAGTAAAGTACTATAATTTTATTTATTTATACTATTATAGAATTTATATCTTAAGAAACACAATATTTCTTTTTTATTTTTAATTATTAATATTTTGCTATTCAACATTTCAGTTTTGTTAGATTACATTTTTTCTAAGAGTATTGTCAAATCTACATGCGTTGAACAAAGTACTATAGCGTTCATTTATATTATTAAACAATATAGGTGTTAAGAAACAATTTTTTTTAAATTATTTTATTGATATTTTTCTGTTCAAAATTTCGGTTAATATTTCTACCTATAACTTGTTAGATTACAGGTCTGAATACATATTTTTTAAGATTATCGTCGAATCTACGTGCATTGAACAAAAGATGTTCAAGGTCAGGGTCAGATTGTTTTCGAATTTCAAAATGAGTTGTCACAGTGTCGGTGACATCTTTTACGTGGAAACCTGAATATCCCAAACCTTGAAAAAAGACAAAATAGAAACATAAGACATAAAATCATCAAACAAAAGAACAAAATATTTTTGGACAATTTAGGAATAATAATACAGTAGTTGAAGAGTTGTCACCGCCAATTGTCGATTTGACGCTCGCAAATGCAGTTAAACTAGCGATGCGTATTTTAAAGAAAACTAAACATGTCAAGATTAGTATGTACTATTTTATTGTCCTAAAACAGTCATTATATATAAAAAAGAAGATGTGGTATGATTGCCAATGAGACAACTATCCACAAAAGACCAAAATGACACAGACATTAACAACTATAGGTCACCGTACGGCCTTCAACAATGATCAAAGCCCATACCGCATAGTCAGCTATAATAGGCCCCGATAAGACAATGTAAAACAATTCAAACGAGAAAACTAACGGTCTTATTTATGTAAAAAAAATGAACGAAAAACAAATATGTAACACATAAACAAACGACAACCACTGAATTACAGGCTCCTGACTTGGGACAGGCACATACATAAATAATGTGGCGGGGTTAAACATGTTAGCGGGATTATTTGTTTACAGTTTATGACGTCTTATCTCTAAATCCGTTGAATATGAACAGATTGAAAATTTTGTTTAAATGCCTGACTTTCTGTTTTAGTTGTAAATGCCTTTGAACAAGCTTTCAGTACTTCGAGTACTATTAAATCAGTACTGTGGTTCTTATGGCTGTAATTGTCTTTTTTGTATTATTCCAATCAGCTGACCTTTTCTATTTAGTTTTACAGTAGTCAGCACTTCTGGGTTGACTTCAGTTATCATTGATATGTTCATATTTATAAATTAACTGTTAACAAAATTTTGAAATTTTGAAATACTAAGGCTTTTCTACCTCAGGAATAGATTACATTAGATGTATTTGGCAAAACTTTTGGGAATTTTTGGTCCTCAATGCTCTTCAACTTCGTACTTGTTTGGCCTTTTGACATTTTTTGATTCGAACGTCACTGATGAGTCTTTTGAAGACGAAACGTAAGTCTGGCGTTGATATAAAATTTAATTCTGGTATCTATGATGAGTTTATTTACAGTTTGTTCTTCTCTTTTATTGTTATAAATATCTTAAGTTTTAGGAATATTTGGTGTCGGCGATCATGTTGAATACTGGCATATCTGTATTTATGTGTTCTGAATCAGAAGCCTTCAAATCAGGGAATGTCGTGTGTTGATGCATATCAAGTTTTGTCCTCAAAATATATTATATAAAAGAGGTACATATCACATAAGGGAGTTAACTCTTTAATAAATAGCTGAGAGTTTTAATGACAAGTAGAGAGAGAAAAGACTTCTTAGTGATCAAATAAGTGCTTCTCAACTGTAATATATTCAATGAAATTATTCCTGTAAATTGAGTGGCCATCCGGTCAAAGTAAATATTTTGTCAAACTTTTATGACTTTTATTTTAGTCAGAGTGGTAGGTTATCCCTTAAGGGGAAAATGCACAATGAAGAATGAATCAACTTTTAACATTGATGACTGTAAAATGCAGTCAAACCTTCTATTAAGGTCGTCTTTTATTTTTTTAAAGAAATGTTTGCTTGTCAGCTCCTTGTCATTTATCCACAATTGGTATTGCAAATGAACCTCATCTCAGAGGTAACTTCTCATGTATAGGATATTTGCTTGTTCTGATGAAAGTTTTTACAGAATGTTTAGCTAGCCACAAAACCAGGTTCCACTTTTCTTCAAATGTCCTGTACCAAGTCAGAAAAATGGTTATTGTTAAGTTTGTTTCTGTGTGTATTGCATTGTCGTGTTTCTGTTGTTTCGTTGTTTTCCTGTTATATTTGATGTGTTTTCCTTCAGTTTTAGTTTTTAACCCGGATTTGTTTTCTCTCAATAAATGTATGGCTTTCGAACAGAGGTATACTACTGTTGCCTTTATTTATGCACAGGCTTGCCTAGAACAGTACAATCTCACGAAAACATACCACTAATAATTGGTGTTCCTGGATTAACCCAAAGGGCATCTTTGATGTTTTGGAAACGTGGATCGTCAATGTTAATCCGACATTCAGGATCTGCAGGTCTGCCAGAAAAAATCAGCAAAGTAATTATAAGAAATTCCATTTCTCTGTAAATAAAATTTACTTTTTATTTAATCATATTTTTTTTTATCACATAATATATCTTTCTCGCAATGCTCTGATATCTTGTCCGGATTTGGCTATTCTTTGTTTTTTGTGTGTATTCATCAGCACTAGCAGCGTGTCAATTGGACGTTTGATAGTAAAATATGTCGACCTCCAGCATCACTGTAGAGACTGATAGTCGAAATGCACATCTGATCAATCATGTTCGCTGTCTGTTTCCACATTACAAGTTTTTGAAAAGCCTGTTATGAATTGGAAGCATATGAAAAATGGAACTTAAAAATCAAAGAGAGAAATATCCATGACCTTGTTTTAAGAGATATATAATATTGAAAATTTAAGAGGGAAATATCTCTACATTTGTCTTAAATTTCACATTGGCATTTGTACTTGTTATGATAAGTTTCTGTTTAGTGTTAGGATGATGGATGTGAAAAACAACCTGTTATGTTCAGTCTGTATTTTTATTTGATGTTTTTCTGGTTTATATCGATCTGATAATTAAAAGAGTTTTCGCTTGGTTTTATGTTGTCTGTAACAACTATTTCGAAGGTTAAGGGAGGGATGAACGCCTATGAACATGTATAACTAGTCTCCGTCACATTCAGTGCGCCTGTCTAAATCAGGAGGTTTAGTGGTTGTCACTGGTCCATGTCTATAATCTATTTTTCCGTATATTGGTTTGATATAAATTAGTCGTTATCTTTTTTATTTTTCTCAATTGAATTGTTTTGAGTTTTTCTTTAAGGCGCTTTTTATTGTCCATTTTACAGTATGAGTTTTCTCATTGTTGAGGACCAAACAGTTGCCTATAACTGCTTACAGCCATTTAATTCAAACGTTTGTTGATAAAATTTTCAAGATTGATACCTGACATGGAAGTTGAACATGTAGGGATCTCTTCATTTATGAATAAGTGCAAATAAGTTCCACTGGTACTGGTATGGGATTTTTTGAAAATGTCAAATATATCAATAGGACAAATTTTTCGTAGGTGAAGTATTGATAGCAATATAAAATTATGTAATGAAGTCATCAATGTTCACCCCTCTGTTTTAAGAATTATCAATTGGGTTTTTATGTGCCGTTTGATTGCCGTGTCCTTAAGGTTCACCACACCTTTCATGTCATTCAACTTGCAGTTAATCTTTACCTTTTTGTCGCTGTTTTTAATATTGGTTGCTGCATGTTATCACTTCTTATCAAGAACTATCAAGTATAGAAACGTCTATATATAACGTTCTTATCAATTCGCCGTTTCAGACTCTAATGCATCCTGGGTAATATTGTCAAAAGTGTACACCAGAAAGTCCTGATTGGTTAGAAATGTCATAAACAATGAAAATTTAACAAATGACGTGACGTTATTTTCATTTTGGGGTACGAACTATGAAATTATCCATGATGCTTTAGATTCTGAAACGGCCAATTGGAACTGTTTTCTTTTACAGATACCAATTTATAAAATTGAATGTGTTTCTTACCTTTGTATCGCAGTAATAGACAGTAGTATGTAAAAACAATAACAACCACTTTTTAAACAAGCAGACAACCGTGCAGCGGCTACGGGACAAGTGAACTTAAACATCTTAGATACTAAGTTTGTGTATATATTTAATTTATAATGAGATGATCGAACTTTCTCCCAACTAAATATAAAAGATGCTCCAGAGGGGTCCTTCATTTCTGTAAAATGAACAAATCCTGTTTTTAAACAAGTGGATGTTGAAAAAGACAAAGGGACTTAAGTAGTTTATATATAATGTTTATGTATATATTTGAAATGCGCGGGGTTGACATAATAGAGAAAAAAGAACAAAAACTAGTGGAAAACAGCCAAACAATTATGAGGAATGTCAGTAAGGAATAATATGCAAAGTATGGAAAGAATAGGGGAAAATACTTAAAATTTAAAAAAGAACATAGAAAAATGGCTAAAAAATTTTTTAAAAATATTGAAATGAAAGATCCACATTCTTATACAAACGATAACAATTTAATCGTCTGTAATTACTGTTCTTGAATATTAGATGAGCGGTTTGTCCTAATTATCCATTAACTGTCCTTTATACTTGTAAACATTTATAATTTAATTATCATATTTTACATATTTTGGCTGTAGACACTTATTACTGAAAAATACATAGTATGTGCTTTAATGGGTTGGGGCTTGTAGTCAGTTTTGTTCAGCGGCAAGTGTATTTACCAGGCGCCAGGATCTGGTTATTTTTTTTAAAGACAGTTCGAATACATGCAATTTTAAAAAAAGTTGGGGTTCCAACCACATATCCGCATACACAAGCGTTTGTTGTATATCAAAAAGGAACACGCCCTCGATCCGCCACTGTTTACTCTTTTCGTCAAATGTTGAAGACATTTTTCATGCAATGCACGAATAACCTTGTCTTATTGTTGGTTGCCTGCATTCCAGGTATTCAATCATAAACTGTTCTAAATGTTCGTAAGCAAAAGACAAGCTAAAGTGCCTAGGTGTAAAGGTTAGTGCATCGGACTACTAACACAAAGGTTCCTGGTTCGATTCCCGTCCCGTTATAATGCCTTGTACTCACATTAGCCTGGTCTTTTTCTAAATGAACAACGGAATCGGCCGAGTTGTGACGAATGCGGGATTAACTTATAACAGGTGCTCTAGTCGTCAAATATAAATGAAAAATAAACCATCTATGAAAAATTTGTAAAGTCCAATCAATTCTGTCCTACATGTTTCAAATTTATAAATTGCAATGAATCTATTACTTTCAGTCGATTTATATCTTGTCCAGAATCCTTTAACACATATTTCATATCTATAAAACCTTTTCATATATGACATGTCTATAAGCTGTCATTTGTGTTTTGTGTATTTGTTTTCTCATGTATTTATCTTTTATCAATTAGTATGTATTGTAACTTAACATTTTTTTTGTAAAAATAATGTTGATACAGCTATTGAAATATTATGATTTTTATAAGGCGTTTTTTTTTTATTTTACTCTCAGTGCGTATGTTTGATATGATCTTTCTTATTTTAATAAAGAATTTGAGTTTTTATGTCCCAATTCCACTTAACATATAGAATATAAATAATTAATGTTCCGTAAGTACATAACCATTATTGCTGTATGACTGAGGGTGGGTTACCATCCTTTTAGATTTTAATTTCTCTTATATTTTGTACAGTATGAACTAAAACATTTTCACCTGTTTGCTCAACATGTGTTGGAAATTTCCATGCATAAATTTGTGTCAAGTGGTGATTGAAGTCACATGAAAGATTCGTCTGAAAACAGTATCCCGGAACTGGCCTATGTTTATGTTTACAGGACGGGGGTCACCAGTCGATCAGGATTTGCCTACCATTTGAGAGCACCCTGAAATCGCCTGCTGTTCTTTTGGGGGTCGTGTTACTGAGTCATAATATATAAAAAAGAAGATGTTGTATGATTGCCAATGAGACAACTGTCCACAAGAGACCAAAAATGACACAAAAATTAACAACTTTAGGTCACCGTACGGTCTTCATCAATGAGCAAAGCCAATACCGCATAGTCAGTTATAAAAGGCCCCGATATGACAATGTAAAACAATTCAAACGAAAAACAAATATGTAACACATAAACAAACGACAAAAGTTTTTTTTTGTTGTGTTTTGTGTATCTTTTTTTCTTTGTCTTTCTTGCCATGGTGTTGTCAGTTTATTTTCGATTTATGAGTTTGACAGCACCTCTGGTATTTTGTGCACCTCTTTTGTCGTTCTACTAATTGTTGTTTTTGTATTTGTTTGGTTGATTCACAGTGGTATTATTTTTTTATCATATCTCGGTAAATAAAGGAAAAACACAGAAACTCCATACTGTATATACGTTATGCTCTCAAATTGTGTACCTCGTGCTGGTAAATTGTGTACCTCGTGCTTGTAAAGTGTGTACCTCAAGCTGACAAATTATGTACCTTGTGCTGTCAAATTTTATATTTCCTGGTATAATTCACTAGTATTAATCTGAAACGGCCATTATACACTGAATAGACTGAACAATAAATGTTAAGCAATATGCAGTATTTCAATCAATTGCCAATAGATATAAGAAGATGTGGTATGAGTTCAAATGAGACAACTCTCCACCAAGTCAAAATTTATAAAAATAAATCATTATAGGTTAAAGTTCAGTCTTCAAAATGCAGCCTTGTCTCACACCGAACATTAAGCTATAAAGGGCCCCAAAAGAAATACTAGTGTAAAATCATTCAAACGGGAAAATCAACGGTCTGATACATATAAAATATGAGAAACACTTATGAATCACATCAACAAACGACAACTACTGAACATCAGATGCCTTACTTAGGACAGATGCAAACAGTTGCAGCGGGTTTAAACGTTTAAATAATACCAAACCTTCACCCTTATCTGAAACAATAGTGTAACATCACAACATAGAAATACTGTAAAATATTAATTGAAATGGCTTATTAATAATTCAATCAAAAGACATATCAACATAAAGCCCTTGGATGGTGTAAACTTCCCAAAAAAACGTGTATGGTTTATGGCATATGGTGCATTGGTAGATGCTGTATGGTGCTATAATGTATGGTGTGAGGGGAATGGTGTATTGGCGTATGAGAAATGGTGTGATTGTGTAACGTGTATATGAAGTGTGGTTATCAAAGTTTAAAACTTTACAAAATACTGATAAGAACTGATTGTTAATCTTAAACATTGATTTACAATATTGTTATCAAAATTCATGTTTTAAAATAAACAAATAATTTTGTAGTTGAACGCGTTCTTGAAATTAAATTGCATTATGGGAAAATCGGATGGTGTAAATAGAATGTGTACGGTATATAGTGCATAGTTCTAACGTGTATGATGTAATGGCACTGGGTGTATGGTGTTATTGCACATGGTGAATGGTGTAATAGTATATGGTGTTTGTGGGAAGTTAACACCATCCAAGGACTGTAAGTTAACATACACTGAACCCGGTTTCTACTCTTGCGGTAAAGTTAATACTGGTTAGACAATTCGATTGCAGTCAATTTAGATCCGTTCAGTTTATATTCAGACTGTTCAGTAGTTGTTATTTAAAAAAGGTAAACACCGCGTCATATAAATTTCCTGTGTTTGAATAAAACGCTTTTCAGGATTACCTTTATCAGGAACGCTCAAAGCCAAATATTTGAAAGCCAAGGATTTTTAAGATCTGAAACAATTAAAAGGCTATATGATAAATAACAATCTAATACAATAGTCAAATCCATCTAAGGCCAACTTTACCTGAAGGAGTTGAAACTTTTGTTTCTTTATTTACCTGTACACACCAATAACATACTGAATTGATCAAAAACTATTAAACTGTAAAACAACAAATTCTGAACAATACCGAATTCGTCACATTGGAAACGTCTGCAAATAACTGAAAAACTGATCATTACTCAATACTTGTTTTGTGTTGACCAACTCGGACAAGGGTAGCAATTTATGTATTAAACAAATAAACATATACACACCCTTACACCTAACCTTTTTATACCAATTTTTGATAAATTTAGTATGGAAATTTCTGTTTTTTTATATTTGTATATTTTAAGGCTCAAAAGCGGAGTTACCTTTCTCTAAAAATCAATTGTCACTCTTTTTTTTGCGGAAAAGTCAGTCCTTGTTAGTCAATTCGATTGCAGTCAATTAAGATCCGTTCAATCTAAATGCAGACAGTTCAGTAATAGCTATTCACCTGCATACATCAACAAAAAGTAAAATAACAAAAATACAGAACACCGAAGAAGACTCAAAACGTAAAGTCCATAATCAAATGGCAAAATCAAAAGCAGAAACCTATCTAGCGAATAGATAACAACTGTTATATTCCACACTGAGTACGGGCATTTTCTTATGTAAAAATGGTGAATTAAACCTGGTTTTATAGCTTGCTAAAAAAATCTAAACAGTACTGAATTCGCCACAGTGGAAATGTCTGCAAACAACCGAAAATATTTGCATTACTCAGTATTTGTATGTGTGTTAATCAATTCAGACAAGGGTAGCAATTGAAGTATAAAGAAAAATTAACATGCACATACTCTTACAGCTAATTTTTTTATCAAATTGATAGGGAAAGTGCTGGTCTCAACCCTGTCATTTTTATGAAGCTCAAAAGCAAAATTGATATTGTCTTTCTGTGACCATTATTTTAAGGAATGTGTCTACCTTAGTTTAACTTAAGCGCATTATCAGTCAACGTACTGTCCATGAAACATATAATACTAAAAAGACGAGGCAATAACTTTCGTCATTATACTACTAAATTCAATTTTTTTCTCATGAATTTTCCGAATGTAGTAACAATACAAGGAGGGGTTTTGATAGCAGAGAAAACTATGCACCTTATTATCAGCACGACATTATCAGATAACAATGCGAATACTAACAAGAATGCGTCCCAAGTACACGGATGCCCCATCCGCACTATCATTTTCTATGTTCTTTGGATCGTGAAAATGGTATAAAATCTTTAATTTGGCATTGCAATTAGGAAGATTATATCATAGGGAACATTTTTACTAAGTTTCAAGTTGATTAGACTTCAACTTCATCAAAAACCACCTCGACCAAAAACTTTAACTTTGAAGGGGGACGAACGGACGGACGAACGAACGCACAGACCAGAAAATATAATGCCCTTAAATGGGGCATAAAAATCCAGGCTTCAAATAAGGAGTACGTATTTTCATTTAGTCAAGTTTCCGCGATGCCTCGTGTGTTTTCTAGTTTAAATAAACGAATTATAGGGACACATCATTTCTACAGCTAGGGAACGTACACTTTATTGTGCTAATAAGGAATAAGTCATGAACTATTAAGTATATTTAGTCCGTTATTAAACATAAAAATGTAGTTTTTTTAGGCGTAACATTAAACTTTAAGTTAAAAAAAACTTTTTTCCACACAGGACGCCAATGACATCATTGTTAAAAAATATCCAACTGTTAAAAACACATGTTTTCTATAAAAATACGCATAATAAAAAAGTGACACTTAATTTGAATTTATGTGTAAATTGCATCGATTCGATACGCTACCCTCAATACCCTGGGCTATGAAAATAGAATAGAAATATTGTTGACTAGCCTTCACCTGATAATCTTTATATAAAAATTAAGACGTTACAAGCTTATAAAAATCTAGATTTAGATAAGAGGAATAAGACCCTTGCTAAAAATTTGATGACAGCATTGTTAAAAAAATATCAAAATGTTAAAAAAAAAACATGTTTTCTATAAGAATACGCATGATACACACAAAATAGTCCGAATGGACTGACAATCTTGCTTATCATTTTTTTTTAAACTAACAGCTGAAAAAAACTGACATGAGATGACGTCATCACCTCTCCAACTTTTTTCTTAAACGCCTCTTGCACCTGACCTTAGCGTTTACAGAACATAAGGTTTGGGCATGTCGAAATATCACTTACATGCTTAAACTTTTAAGTTTAATATTTGAATTGTATTATAACAGTCGACATATATAGTCGATCTCTTTGGCTTGCACCACTTTCCAAATGTACCGATAGATAACAACTCAAAGATTGCCACATGGAGAGCAGGATATGCCTACTCTTTTTTTGAAGCATCTAAGATAACTCTAATTCTTGGTGTGCTTCGTTTTTGTTGTGTTTTGTAAACTATAGGTTGTTTATTGGTCTTTAATTCTTTTTCATACATGGCGTTGTAAGTTTATTTTCGACTTACATGAAATTGAATGTCCCTCTGACATCTTTAGTCCTTCTTTTATCGTTCCGGTTTTAAAATGTTCATTTTATTTCGTTTTGATTAACAGTGATATCATTTTGTAATCATCTCTTGGCAAATCAGAAAAAAAGTACAATCTGTAAATACTTAATGACGTCAAATTGTGAACCTTGTGCTGTAAAATTGTGTACCTCGTGATGTCAAATTGTGTACCTCGTATTGGCAAATTGTGTACCTCGTATTGGCAAATAGGATACTTCTAGCAAACATATTTTAACCTGGTGTTGGCAACTTTATTCTTTCTATAATTCTTCACTATTATAACAGTCGACATATATAGATCTCTTTGGCTTACACTACTTTCCAAATGTATCAATGGATATATCAACTCAACGATTGCCACATGGATAGCAGGATATGACTACTCTTTTTTGAAGAGTCTAAGATAACTCCAATTATTGGTGTGGTTCGTGTTCCTCCGGCATCTTTAGTTGTTTTTTTTTTTGCTTTGTGTACTATTGATTGTTTATTGGTCTTTAATTCTTTTTCATACATGACGTTGTCAGTTTATTTTCGCATTACATTAGATTGAATGTCCCTCTGACATCTTTCGCCCTTCTTTTACTTTTCCATTTTTTTAATGTTCATTTTATTTTGTTTTGATTAACCATGTTAACAGTGATGTTATTTTGGTATCATCCTTTGGCAAATCAGGAAAATAACACAAGGAGTACATTTATAAATACTTACCGTCAAATTGTGTACCTCGTGTACCTCGTGCTTTCAAATTGTGTACATTGTACTGGTAAATTGGGTACTTTTATGCTGAAAAATTATGTACCTCGTACTAGTACTTTTATACGGTCTAGAATTCTTGACTAATCTTGACCTGAAACGGCCATTATACACTAAATAAAAAATAAACTACGGTAAAATAAATGTTAAATAATTTGCAATTATTCAGTCAATTGTCAGTCTTAATTTCTGCGGTAAAAACAGAACAGGTTAGACAATTTGATTGCAGTCAATTAAGTTCTGTTCAATCAGAAAAAACAAACAAACAATAGTCCAAATCAACTCACAATTTCAATAATCATTGCCATAAAACCTAGTAGATGAAATAAATGGCATGATATGTAGTCATCGTTGACCTCTCCAACTGTTTTTCTTAAACGCCTCTTAGCACCTGACTTTAAAGTTTAAAGAACACAAGATTTGGATATGTTGATATATCGCAAACATGTTTAAACTTTTCAGTTTAATATTTTAATATATATTTGAACGTATATATCTCTTTACCTTGCACCACTTTCCAAATGTTCCAATGTATATGCCAACACAACGATTGCCACATGTAGATCAGGATATGCCTACTTTTTTTTGAGCGTCTGAGATAATTCTAATTATAGTTGGAGTTCGTGTTCTTCAGTCGTCTTTAGTTGTTTTTCTTGTGATTATTGTACTATTGTTTGTTTATTGGACTTTATTTCTATTTCATACATGGCGTTGTCAGTTTATTTGCTCAGTCAACGTACTGTACATGAAATGTATGATACTAAAATAATGAGGTAGTGAACTTTGTCATTATACTATCAAATTCAATCTTTGTCTCATGAATTTTCCAAACGAGTAAGAATACAAGGACAGGTTCAAACAGAAAGATTTTGATAGCAGAGAAAACAATGCCCCTTATAATTATCACGACTTTATCAGATGACAATGCGAATACTAAAAATCCAGGCTTAAAATCAGAAGTAAGTATTATTAATTAGTCAAGTGTCCGCGATGTCTCGTGTGTTTTCTAGTTTAAATAAACGAATTATAGGGACACAGCATTTCAACAGCTAGGGAACGTACACTTTAGTTGTGCTAATAAGGAATAAGTTATGAACTATTATGTTTTTAGTTCGTTATTAAACACAAAATATATTTTTTTAGGCAAACAATTGAACTTTTAGATTTTTCCCCACACAGGACGACAATGACATCATCATTGATCATTGTTAAAAAATATCAAAATGGTAAAAACACATGTTTTCTATAAAAATACGCATGATCAAAAACTGACAGTTAATTTGAATTTATGTGTAAATTGCATTGATATGATACGTTACACTCAATACAGACAGTTGACTATGATATACAAGATTATTTTAGGAAGATAAAAACCACTAATGGACCTCTTTGTCTTCTTTATAAGGTCTTTTTTGGTCAATTCATACGTCTCATTTCCTCAAAATTTTTAATTTTCCGGCAAATAAATAAACATAAGGTGGTAACTTTCACTCATTTAGGTTAGAAATGTTATAAGAAGTGAGTTATTGAAGTATTTAAACAGAATGACCAATCCATATAAAAGTTTACTGTCTCCAAGGAGGTTTCAATAAGTCCTTACGTAAAAATTAAAATTACGCCGCATTACAAAGAGGGACACGAAAGGCTTCTCTTTAAGTGAATCATTTGTAGTTACAACATTAAAAATAATTTCATTTACTTATAACTATATAAATATTAAAGTATTTCCTAGGAAAATGTTCTATCATACCACTAGAATGGCTTATTATGTCAACTGAATATTCATGGTAGAGTCCTATTTCAAGAAAATTTTCTCATAAAATGTGTTTTGGAGACTCAATCCACTCAGAATATTTCATGTTTTAATATTTAACTTAAATAGCAAGAATTTTTAACACCAGAGATTACTCATAAGATCAAATATACATGTACAGCTTATTAGTCTTTGTTCAATTTGCACTTTTGAAAAAATGTGCAGAATTTATCTTTGTTTCAAATCAAGAGGAATACTTGGCATGAGAAAAGTTTCATCCTGTACAGTTCTATAGAAAACATTTCACATAACATTTCATTGCATATAAGACATTTACCATCACTGGAAGTTAACCAATAAAATTGCTCCCTTTTTTAATCTATATACTGGTTTAGTAACTATGTAACCTTAAGTTTACAAAATATTCCATATAAACGTAAAAAAAAGAATAATGATATAATGATGCTTTGAAATATCCAAGACATAAAATTATGTTTATGACATAGAATTTTTTTTACTGAAATAAAATGTAGCATGAGTAACCTACAACTGTCAAGTTCAAGGCAATATTTTTTCGACCTATTTTTGTATATAATCGGATGTGACGTACCATGATGGGGTGGTAAGTAGCAATCCAGTAAAGTTATGATATGGTATCAAAATAAAAACTATTTATACTTCCCGTAATTCCTTATTACTTGAACAATGTCTTTTTTAATATTTTATTAAAATATTACATGACAAATCAACTGTTATATATAAACAGAAGTAACAGGAATGTTTCCATAGAACACTGATGTCCTACTCGCACTAGTACTACCATTCTGTTAGTTCAGTGGACCGTGAAATTGGGGTCAAAAGCGCTTGAACAATCTTTTATTAGATTTTTAAGACAATCAACTGACAATAATATAAACCCAAAAGAGAAGAAATATAATGTTTAATCTTACTGCCAAAATAAACAGATTTCTAAAGGTGAAAATATTGAAAAGCTTCTGCTGATAACGGAGAAATTTTCACCTAAGTTTTTGAAACTTAGCAAATTATCTTAAATACCAACTACCTTTCATTTGCATGTTCACAAAGAAAAACAAACATAAAGTAGTCCAAATGGATTGACAATCTTGATAATAATTGCCATATAAATAAGTGGCTAAACAAAACCGGCATGAGATGACGTCATCGTTGACCTCTCCGACATTTTTTTTCTTAAACCCTCTTAGCAATTACAGACCATAAGATTTGGGCATGTTGAGATATCGCTAACAAGGTTAAACTTTTGAGTTTATTATTTGAGTTGTATTCTAACAGTCGACTTGTATATATCTCTTTGGCTTGTATGTACCAATGGATATGTCAACTCAATGATTGCCACATGGAGAGCAGGATATGTCTACCCTTTTTTTGAAGGGTCTAAAATAATCCAATTCTTGGTTTTTATCATGTTGATATCGCTTAAATAATTAACTTTTATGTTTAATATTTGAATTGTATTCTAACAGTCGGCATGTATAGATCTCTTTGGCTTGCACCACTTTCCAAATGTATCAATGTATATGTCGACACAATGGTTGCCACGTGTAGAGCAGGATATATCTACCTTTTTGAACTCCAATTTTTGGTGGAGTACGTGTTCCTCAGTCGTCATTAGTCGTTTTTTTTGTTTGTTTTGTGTACTATTGTGTGTTTATTGGTCTTTAATTTCTTTTTTATACATGGCGTTGTCAGGTTTTTTTCGATTTATATGAGATTGATTGTCTCTCTGACATCTTTCGCTGTTGTTTTGACGTTTCATTTTATTTGGTTTGATTGAACAGTGATATCATTTTGTTATCATCCTTTGCCAAATTAAGAAAATAACACAAAGAGTACATCTGTAAATACTTTATGCCGTCAAATTGTGTACCTCATGCTGTCAAAATGAGTACATCGTACTGGTAAATTGGGTACTTTTATCCTGACAAATTATGTACCTCGTTCTAGCAATTTTATACTGTCTAGAATTCGTGACTTATCTTGACCTTAAACGGCAATTATAAACTAAATAGATGGTAAAATAAATCTTAAGTAATTTGCAGTTATTCAGTCATTTGTCAGTCTTAATTTCTGATTAATGTAAACTGGTTACACAATTCCATTGCAATCAATTAGGTTCTATTCAACCTGTAGGCAGAAATTTCAGTAATAGCTATTTACTTGCACATATGAAAAAAAAAAAAATACAAAACGCCGAGAAAAACTCAAAAAGTAAAGTCAATAATCAAATGGCAAAATGAAAAGCTGAAACCCATCAAACGAAGGGATAATAATTGTCATATTACTAACTGGTTACAGGCACTTTTTTATGTAAAAAATGGTGAAATAAACCTGGTTTTATAGATAGCAAAAACCCCTTAATTGTATGAAAGTACAAAATGGTTCTAAAATTTATTATACAGTACTGATAATTCACTACAGTGGAAATGTCTGCAAATAACTGAAAACATGAGCATAACTCAGTATGTTTTTTTTTTGTTTTATCCAATTTAGTCAAGGGAAGCAACATGAGCAAGTGAAGTACAAAGAGAAATAAACATACTATAGATGTTAATGTCTGTGTCATTTTGGTCTTTTGTGGATAGTTGTCTCATTGGCAATCATACCACATCTTCTTTTTTATATACACATACTCTTACAGCTAATTTATAACAAAAATTATTTTTATCAAATTAATATGGAAAGTTCTGTTCTCAGCACTGTCATTTTTATAAAGCTCAAAAGCAAAATTGATATTGCCTATTTGTGATCATTAGTTAAAAGGAATTTGTCAACCTTGATTCAACTTTAGCGCATCCTCAGTCAACGTACTGTCCATGAAATATATAATACTAAATTAACCAGGTAATGAATTTCGTCATTATACTATTCAATTCAATTTTTTTCTCATGAATTTGCCAATTGTAGTAAGAATAAAAGAACAAGTTCAAACATAACGATTAACAGCAGAGAAAACTATGCACCTTATAATCAGCAGGACTTTATAAAATGGCAATGCGAATACTAAAAATCTAGGTTTAAAATAAGGCGTAGGTACTTTATTAAGTCACGGGTTCGCGATGTCTTTTTTGCTTTCTAGTTTAAATAAAAGAAACTAAAGTGACACAGCATTTCAACGGGTAGGGAACGTACACTTTAGTTGTGCTAAAAAGGAATAAGTCAGGACCTATAAAGTATGTTTTATCCGTTTTTAAACATCAAATGTATTTTTGTAAGCATAACAGTAAACTTTAAGATTTTTTTCCCACACAGGACGACAATGACATCATTGTTAAAATATAGCAAAATGTTAAAAAAAAATGTTTTCTATAAGAATACGCATGATAAACACAAAAATAGTCCAAATGGACTGACAATCTTGATTATCATTTTAAAAAACTAACAGCTGAAAAAAAACCGACATGAGATGACGACAACACCTCTCCAACTTTTTTATAAAACGCCTCTTGGAACCTGACCATAGCGTTTAAAGAACATAAAATTTGGGCATGTTGAGATACCGCTTACATACTTAAATTTTTAAGTCTAATAAGTGTATTCTAACAGTCGACATTTAAAGATCTCTTCGGCTTGCACCACTTTGCAAATGTACCAATGTATATTTCACCACAACGATTGCGACATGTAGAGCAGGATATGCCTCCCGTTTTTGAAGCGTCTAAGATAACTCCAATTTTTGCAGGGGTTCGTGTTCCTCAGTCGACATTACATTTTTTTTGTTTTGTTTTGTGTACTATTGTTTGATTATTGGCCTTTTATTTCTTTTTCATACATGGTGTGGTCAGTTTTTTTTTGACTTACAAGAGATTGGATGTCCCTCTGACATCTTTGCCCTTCTTTATCGTTCCGGTTTTAAATGTTCATTTTATTTCGTATTGATTAACAGTGATATCATTTTGTAATGATCTATTGACAAATACGAACAAAAAGTACAATCTTTAAACACTTTATGCCGTCAAATTGTGTGGCTCGTGCTCTCAAACTGTGTACCTTGTGCTGTAAAATTGTGTACCTCGTATTGGCAAATTGTGTTCCTCGTATTTGTAAGTTACTTACTTCGAGCTGTCAAATTATATACCTGCTGTTGGCAACTTTATTTTTTCTAGAATTCTTCACTCATCTTGACATGACACGGTCATTATAAGTTAAATAGACAGATCTATAAATTTTTAGTAATTTTAAGTTTTTCAGTCAATTGTCAGACGTATTTACTGCGGTAGAGTCAGTTCTGGTTAGATTATTCTATTGCATTCAATTAAATTCTGTTCAATTTATAGGCAGACTGTTCATCAGTAGTTGATATTTACCTGCACAAATCAACAAAAAGTCAAATAACAAAAATAACAAACACCAAGAAAAACAAAAAAGAACGAAAAGTTCATAATCAAATGGCAAAATCAAAAGCTGAAACACATCAAACGAATGGATAACAACTGTCATATTCCACACTGGTTACAGACATTTTCTTAGGAGGTTATGGTGAATTAAACCTGGTTTTATAGCTAGCTAAACCTCTGACTTGTATGACAGTCATACAGAATAGTTCTAAAAGCTATGTAACAGTACTAATAAAAAGGTCTAAACAGTAATAAATTCACCACAGTGGAAATGTCTGTGAATAACTGACAATATGAGCATTACACAGTATCTGTTTTGTTAAGCAATTCAGACAAGGGTGTCAAGAGAAGTATAACGAAAAATAAACATACAGATACTCTTACAGCTCACTTTATATCACAAATATATTTTATCAAATTAATATGGAACGTTCTGTTCTCAACCCTGTCATTTTTATGACGCTGAAAAGCAAAATTGAGATTGCCTTTTTGTGATCATTAATTTAAAGGAATTTGTCTACCTTGGTTCAACTTAAGCGCATGCTCAGTCAACTTACTGTCCATAACATATATACTACTAAATTAACGAGTAATAAACTTCGTAATTATACTATAAATTCAATTTTTGTCTCATTATCTTGTCAATTGTAGGAGGAATACCATGACGGGTTCAAACAGAAAGATTTTGATAGCAGAGAAAACTATTCACCTTATAATCAGCAAGACTTTATTAGATGACAATGCGAAAACTAAAAATCCAGGCTTTAATTTAGGAGAAGGTATTATGATTTAGTCACCTATCCGCAATGTCTCGTGTGTTTTCTAGTTTAAAGAAACGAATAAAAGGGACATTGTATTTCAACAGCTAGGGAACATACACTTTAGTTGTGCTAATAAGGAATAAGTCATGAACTTTTAGTATTTTTTGTCCGTTATTAAACATAAAATATAGTTTTTATGCATAACTTTAACTTTAGGATTTTTTGCCACACAGGACGCCAATGACAAAAAAAAAAAATTAAAACGTTACAAGCTTATAAAAATCTAGATTTAGATAAGAGGAATAAGACCCTTCCTAAAAATTTGATGACAGCATTGTTTAAAAAATATCAAAATGTTAAAAAAAAAACCATGTTTTCTATAAGAATACGCATGATAAACACAAAATAGCCCAAATGGACTGACAATCTTGATTATCATTGTTTAAACACTTACAACTGAAATGAGATAACGTCATCACCTCTTCAACTTTTTTTTCTTAATCGCTTCTTGGCACCTGACCTTAGCGTTTCAGAACATAAGGTTTGATTATGTTGAGATATCGCTTACATGCTTAACCCTTTAAGTTTAATATTTGAATTGTATTATAACAGTCGACATATATAGTCGATCTCTTTGGATTGCACCACTTTCCAAATGTACCGATAGATAACAACTCAAAGATTGCCACATGGAGAGCAGGATATGCCTACTCTTTTTTTGAAGCATCTAAGATAACTCCAATTCTTGGTGTGCTTCGTGTTTGTTGTGTTTTGTAAACTATAGGTTGTTTATTGGTCTTTAATTCTTTTTCATACATGGCGTTGTAAGTTTATTTTCGACTTACATGAAATTGAATGTCCCTCTGACATCTTTAGTCCTTCTTTTATCGTTCCGGTTTTAAAATGTTCATTTTATTTCGTTTTGATTAACAGTGATATCATTTTGTAATCATCTCTTGGCAAATCAGAAAAAAAGTACAATCTGTAAATACTTAATGCCGTCAAATTGTGAACCTTGTGCTGTAAAATTGTGTACCTCGTGATGTCAAATTGTGTACCTCGTATTGGCAAATTGTGTACCTCGTATTGGCAAATAGGATACTTCTAGCAGACATATTTTAACCTGGTGTTGGCAACTTTATTCTTTCTAGAATTCTTCACTAATTTTTTAAATAAAATTAACATGTCTGCGTAACCACTATATATCTGTGAAAATATGTGTTGTTTTTATAAGATAATGTTTGGAGCATGTGGAGGACATATTTACAACCATATATCTTAAATATAAAAATATTAATAAAATTTTTACACGCTATTTATTTTCTGAATCAGGTATTTCCCCTCAAATAATAATTATAGATAGAAGACAAATAGGTGCAAAAACCAACATATTTAAGTGATTGTCTTTTTCTTCATTTATGCTTTGATGCATTAAAAAAAACAATATAAAAGGATATCGTTACATATTACCTATTTTATTCTATCAAGTATCAGTTATTTTGACTTTTACAAAAACAGATTGATCGTAAAACTTCCATACGTTCTTGTTCAAGGAAAAAAACCCAGCTATAAAATATTTTTGTTCAATTAAGAATTTATCGTAAACACAATACAAAATGTACAATGATAGAAGTAGTGTTATCTATTCGTTGTTATGTAACAGATTACAGTGATAAAAATACCTTTTCTATAAATAGATTACACTTAGATGAAAATAGATTACTTGGAAGCATTCAAGTTCGGCAGAAAAAATATTTCTACATTACCTTTATTTTATGATAAGTAGACCATAGAAAACAATAGATAGCTAAGAAAAATGCTGCAAATGTGTTGTTTATACAATGCGTTATATTTAGTCCGTTTAAAAATCGTGTGATTTGATTGAATTTCAACAAAACGCAATTTTGGAGGGATGATGGAAACGAGTTCGGCGAAACAAATATTTTCTATATTTCATTTGAAGTTCGGCATATACTTGATTGAATTATGTTCAGACGAATGATGAATGAAACAAGTAAAGTGTCTCTATAGATTTGTCTAACGAAATTATTTGTTTAAATAAGGACAAAAAACGGTAGACTTTAAATTTCATTGAGTAATAGACATATTTCTTTATCTATAAAAAATATGTTTCATTGATGAATATTTCGGAACAAGTAATTGGTCGACAATTTTATTTTATGAATGAATGTTAATTGATGAATAAACGTATGTCACGACTCGTTTAGTAGAGCAAAGCAACATTTAAAAAAAAAAGTTGCATGACTTACGACCTGATTTAAAAAAAAACATATTTATGCTGTTTGGTTTGTCTCTCAGACTACGGAAGTATTATCTACGTCATGTCGGCCCTTAATGAAAAGTTGCCCAATTGTAAATTGTTACACATCTTCTTATTTCAAATCATTACAAAATACTTATTTGAGGGAAAAATTATGTCACTTAAATATAGATTTTACCAAAATAAAATATTTTCAAATTGTGAATTTATGTATAAAATAGTTGTATAAACATATTGGTGTGAAGTGAAGCAAACATAATAATTCGATGCTTTTATATTGATAATACATTATTAAAAGCTGACTAAGGTTTCATTTAACTTGTTAAGAGTGTTTTAATTAGACTATTTACCAGATTTGTAATTACATAAGCAACACGACGGGTGCCACATTTGGAGCAGGATCTGCTTACCCTTCCGGAGCACCTGATATCACCCCTAGTTTTTGATGGGGTTCGTGTTGTTTATTCTTTAGTTTTCTATGTTGTGTCATGTGTAATATTGTTTTTCTGTTTGTCTTCTTCATTTTTAGCCATGGCGTTGTCAGTTTGTTTTAGATTTATGAGTTTGACTGTCCCTTTGGTATCTTTCGTCCCTCTTTTATAGATCAAACACTTCTCGGACGAAACAAAAATAACAGTTAGAACCAGCTACTGGCCATCCTGTAGAATGAGCCTTTCTCACATTACCTTGAACATTGTCTTCCCAATAATTATCATAATACAAATTTTATCTTCCATAACAAACTATTCAGACAAAAGATAAATATAGATATATATAATCTCCATGTAGGATATCTTGCGCGCTGGACACGTGCTGAAAGAGCAAAACTATCTATGACAATAAATCAACAAACCCAATAGAATAGAACAATAAAACTAACAGCGCAACCAATAATATATAAAAATTATTCAGCGCAGCCAATGGAACAGAACAATAAGTCTGCGCAACAGATAGAATAGAACAATAAATCAGCGCAACCAAAGAAAAGAACAATACATCAGCGCAACCAATAAAATAGGACAATCAATCTGCGCAACCAAAGGAATAGAACAATAAATCAGCGCAATCAATGGAATAGAACAATACGTACGCGCAACCAATGAAATAGAACAATAAATCAGCGTAGCCAATGAAATAGAACACGAAATCAGAGTAACCAATAAAATAGAACAATAAATCAGCGTAACTCATAAAATAGAACAATAAATCTGCGCAACCAAAGGAATAGAACAATAAATCTGCGCAACCAAAGGAATAGAACAATAAATCAGCGCAACCAATGGAATAAACAATACGTCACTGCAACCAATGAAATAGAACAATAGATCAGCGTAGCCAATAGAATATAACCATTTATCTTGCAATTGGGTGTCCTGCTATACAGATACAGCCCTACAGATATCGCTATGCTGTATCTGTATACTATACAGATATCGCTTTAAAGCTCCGCCCACTGCCGGACTGAGTATTATTTGAACCTGTGTGAACTCAGAATGTGTATTCCAGTTGCATTCCAATGACGATGACAATTGTCGATTTCAAAACTTGAATGTGTATGATTGTGTTACAAAATCAACCATGTCAATTTCAGCATGCATGTTTAGTGAATGTCAAGTCTGAAGCGTAGGACACTCGTACACTTCTGTTTCAAATTTTACAATGTTTTGTTATTTGTTTTTACTGTTGAAATTAGTTGCTATGTTAAAATAGATAATTATTCACCTTGAGCGATGTATAATTGTTGACCATTCGAGATTTTTTTTTGCGAACCCGTCTTCAGCGTAATGTGTGATTTTGATATTACTACGCGGGCCTCAAGGGATTACAAATCAAAATATAAATGCTAAATATGTTAGTTTTTGTGTCTTTCAATCATAAACAATATATACAGAACTAATTGCAGGATAAAGACAATAACTGTTTAGTGTCTTTAAATATCAGCTGTATTTGTACTCGGTCCGAAACAGGTGTAGTAGCTCGCGAAAAGCTCGCATGCACCTTGTTTCCTAGCCTCGTACAAATACAGCTGATATTTAAAGACACTAAACAGTTTTTGTCTATATATCAGATCAACCAATTAAATAGAAAAATCAATCTGCGCAACTAATGGAATAGAACAATAAATCAGCGTAACCAATAGAATAGAACAATAAATCAGCGTAACCAATGGAATAGAACGATAAATCTGCACAACCTATAGAAGAGAACAATGAATCAGCGTAACCAATAGAATAGAACTATAAATCAGCGTAACTAATAGAAAAGTGCAATAAATATGCACCACCTATAGAAGAGAACAATAAATCAGCGCAACCTATAGAAGAGAACAACAAATCAGCGCAACCTATAGAAGAGAACAATACAACAGCCTAATCAAAGAAAAGAACAATAAATCAGCGCAACCAATGGAATAGAACAATACGTCAGCGCAACCAATGAAATAGTACAATACAGTAGTGTAGCCTATAGAATAGAACAATATATCAGATCAACCAATCGAATAGAAAAATCAATCTGCGCAACTAATGTAATAGAACAATAAATCAGCGTAACCAATAGAATAGAACTATAAATCAGCGTAACTAATAGAATAGTGCAATAAATTTGCACAACCTTTAGAAGAGAACAATAAATCAGCGCAACCTATAGAAGAGAACAATAAATCAGCAAAAACCTATAGAAGAGAACAATACAACAGCCTAATCAAAGAAAAGAACAATAAATCAGCGCAACAAATGGAATAGGACAATATATCAGCGCAGCCAATGAAATAGTACAATAAATCAGGTAGCCAATAGAATAGAACAATATTCAGATCAACAATTAAAGATAAATCAATCATCGCCAACCATGGAAATAACAATAAATCAGCCAACCAATGAATAGAATAATAAATCAGCGTAACCAATGGAATAGAAGAATCAAGGCAACAATAGAAATTAAATAACAATCAGCAACCATTGGAATAAAATACAATAATAGCACAACCAATGAATAGAACAATAAATCAGCGTAACCAATGGAATAGAACAATAAATCGCACAATCAAGAGAATAGAACAATAAATCAGCGCAACCAATGGAATAAAAATACGTCAATGCAACCAACTAAATAGAACAATAGATCAGCGTAACTCATAGAATAGAACATATAAATCTGCGCAACCAAGAATAGAACAATAAATCATGCGCAACTAATTGAATAAACAATAACGTCAGTCGTAACCAATGAATAAGAACAATAGATCAGCGTACCAATGAATAGAACCAATATATCAGATCAACCTAATGAAAGAAACAATTGCGAACAATTGAATAAACAGCTAATCAAAAAAAGAACAATAAATCAGCGAACCAATGGAATAGAACAATAATCTGCGCAACCATATGAAAAATTAAATACAAAGTAGATATAGCCAAAAGAATAGAACAATAATCAGCCAACCAATTGAATGACAATAAATCATTGCTGCAATAATGAATAGAACAATAAATCAGCGTAACCAATAGAATAGAAACTATAAATCAGCGTAACTAATAGAATAGTGCAATAAATCTGCACAACCATTATAGAAGAGAACTATAAATCAGCGCAACTATAGAAACTTGAAGAGAACAATAAATCAGCAAACCTATAGAAGAGAACAATACAACAGCCTAATCAAAGAAAAGAACAATAAATCAGCGCAAAAAATGGAATAAAACTATACGTCAGCGCAACCAATGAAATAGTACAATAAATCAGTGTAGCCAATAGAATAGAACAATATATCAGATCAACCAATTGAAAAGAAAAATCAATCTGCGCAACCAACGGAATAGAACAATAAATCAGCGTAACCAATAGAATAGAACAATAAATCAACGTAACCAATGGAATAGAACGATAAATCAGCACAACCTATAGAATTAAAAATTAAATCAGCACAACCATTGGAATAAAACAATAAATCAGCACAACCAATAAAATAGAACAATAAATCAGCGTAGCAAATTGAATAGAACAATAAATCAGCACAATCAAGAGAATAGAACAATAAATCAGCGCAACCAATGGAATAAAAGATACGTCAATGCAACCAATAAAATAGAACAATAAATCAGCGTAGCCAATGGAATAGAACAATATATCAGATCAACCAATAAAATAGAAAAATCGATCTGCGCAACCAATGAATAGAACAATAAATCAGCGTAACTAACGAATAGCACAATAAATAATCGTAACAAATAAAAGAGAACAATAAATCAGAGTAACCAATAAAATAAAACAATAAATTAGCGTAACTCATAGAATAGAACAATAAATCTGCGCAACCAAAGGAATAGAGCAATAAATCAGCGCAAGCAATGGAATAAAAATACGTCAGTGCAACCAATGAAATAGAACAATAGATCAGCGTAACCAATAGAATAGATCCATATATCAGATCAACCAATTGAATATAAAAATCAATCTGCGCAACTAATGGAATAGAACAATAAATCAGCGTAACCTATAGAAGAGAACAATAAATCAGCGTAACCAATAGAATAAAACTACAAATCAGCGTAACTAATAGAATAGTACAATAAATCTGCACAATCTATAGAAGAGAACAATAAATCAGCGCAACCTATAGAAGAGAACAATAAATCAGCGCAACCTATAGAAGAGAACAATACAACAGCCTAATCAAAGAAAGGAACAATAAGTCAGCAAAACCAATGGAATAGAACAATACGTCAGCGCAACCAATGAAATAGTACAATAAAGTAGTGTAGCCAATAGAATAGAACAATATATCAGATCAACCAATTGAATAGAAAAATCAATCTGCGCAACTAATGGAAGAGAACAATTAATCAGCGCAACCTATAGAAGAGAGCAATACAACAGCCTAATCAAAGTAAAGAACAATACGTCAGCGCAACCAATGAATTAGTACAATAAATAAGCGTAGCCAATAGAATAGAACAATATATCAGATCAACCAATTGAATAGAAAAATCAATTTGCGCAACCAACGGAATAGAACAATAAATCAGCGTAACCAATAGAATAGAACAATAAATCAGCGTAACCAATGGAATAGAACGATAAATCAGCGCAACCAATAGAATTAAATATTAAATCAGCACAACCATTTGAATAAAACAATAAATCAGCGTAGCCAATGGAATAGAACAATATATCAGATCAACCAATATAATAGAAAAATCGATCTGCGCAACCAATGAATTAAACAATAAATCAGCGTAACTAACGGAATAGCACAATAAATAAGCGTAACAAATAAAAGAGAACAATAAATCAGAGTAACCAATAAAATAGAACAATAAATCAGCGTAACTCATAGAATAGAACAATAAATCTGCGCAACCAAAGGAATAGAACAATAAATCAGCGCAACCAAAGGAATAGATCAATAAATCTGCGCAACCAAAGGAATAAAACAATAAATCAGCGCAACCAATGGAATAAAAATACGTCAGACTGAGACAGTGCAACCAATGAAATAGAACAATAGATCAGCGTAACCAAAAGAATAGATCCTTATATCAGCGTAACCAATGGAATAGAACGATAAATCTGCACAACCTATAGAAGAGAACAATAAATCAGCGTAACCAATTGAATATAAAAATCAATCTGCACAACTAATGGAATAGAACAATAAATCAGCGTAACCAATAAAATAGAACAATAAATCAGCGTAACCAATGGAATAGAACGATAAATCTGCACAACCTAAAGAAGAGAACAATAAATCAGTGTAACCAATAGATTAAACTACAAATCAGCGTGACTAATAGAATAGTACAATAAATCTGCACAACCTATAGAAGAGAACAATAAATCAGCGTAACCTATAAAAGAGAACAATAAATCAGCGCAACCTATAGAAGAGAACAATACAACAGCCTAATCAAAGAAAGTAATTATAAGTCAGCGCAACAAATGGAATAGAACAATACGTCAGCGCAACCAATAAAATAGTACAGTAAAGTAGTGTAGCCAATAGAATAGAACAATATATCAGATCAACCAATTGAATAGAAAAACCTGCGCAACTAATGGAAGAGAACAATTAATCAGCGCAACCTATAGAAGAGAACAATAAATCAGCGCAACCTATAGAGGAGAACAATAAATGAGCGCCACCTATAGAAGAGAACAATAAATCAGCGCAACCTATAGAAGAGAACAATAAATCAGCGCAACCTATAGAAGAGAACAATAAATCAGCGCAACATATAGAAGAGAACAATAAATCAGCGCAACCTATAGAAGAGAACAATACAACAGCCTAATCAAAGTAAAGAACAATAAGGCAACAAATAAAATAGAACAATACGTCAGCGCAACCAATAAATTAGTACAATAAATAAGCGTAACAAATAAAAAAGAACAATAAATCAAAGTAACCAATAAAATAGAACAATAAATCAGCGTAACTCATAGAAAAGAACAATAAATCTGCGCAACCCAAGGAATAGAACAATAAATCAGCGCAAGCAAAGGAATAAAAATACGTCAGTGCAACCAATGAAATAGAAAAATAGATCAGCGTAACCAATTGAATAGAAAAATCAATCTGCGCAACCAACGGATTAGAACAATAAAGCAGCGTAAGCAATAGAATAGAACAATAAATCAGCGTAACCAATGGAATAGAACGACATATCAGCGCAACCAATAGAACTAAATAACAAATCAACACAACCATTGGAATAAAACAATAAATCAGCACAACCAATGAAATAGAACAATAAATCAGCGTAGCTAATGGAATAGAACAATAAATCAGCAAAATCAAGAGAATAAAACAATAAATCAGCGCAACCAATGGAATAAAAGCTATGTCAATACAACCAATGAAATAGAACAATAAATCAGCGTACCCAATCGAATAGAACAATATATCAGATCAACCAATCGAATAAAAAAATCAATCTGTGCAACCAATGGAATAGAACAATAAATCAGCGAAACTAACGGAATAGCACAATAGATAAGCGTAACAAATGAAATAGAACAATAAATCGGCGTACCCAATCGAATAGAACAATATATCAGATCAACCAATCGAATAAAAAAATCAATCTGTGCAACCTATAGAAGAGAACAATAAATCAGCGCAAACCTATAGAATCGAACAATACAACAGCGGAATCAATGAAAAATAAAAATAAATCATCACAACCAATGGAATAGAACAAATTTCAGCTAAACCAATAAAATAGAACAATAAACCAACGGAAAAGAACGATAAATCAGCACAATCAATAGAATTAAATAACAAATCAGCACAACCAATAGAATAGAACAATAAATCAGCATAACTAATGGAATAAAACAATAAATCAGCACAACCAATAGAATAGAACAATAAATCAGCGTAACCGATGGAATAGAACGATAAGTCAGCGCAATCAACAGAATACAATAATAAATCAGCACAACCAATAGAATAGAGCAATAAATCAGCACAACCAATAGAGTAGAACTAGAATCTCGGAGTCTAGAATATTAAAATATTCACCTAATTGTCTCTGATTACCATTGCACCCTGTACCCGATTCGGATGTTCATAATATCTCGAGGTGAAAATTAGTATTTTACATTTTGAACACTTGTGTCATTCTTTTTGTCTATATTTTGCAACATATAGTCTTCAACAATAAACAGGCATGTGTACAATAAGTCAATTTGTTAATCGTCTTGAATCTATATAATTAATGAGATTGATTTTAACATAATCAATAAAAGACTGTTATTCAAATCTCACATTTTTCAAATAGGCAGGGTCATGCACTTATTGCGAGGATTAACTAGTTTCTTGGTAACATTAAGCGTATACTGAACAGGCACTCAAAGACCTAATAAGGTATACATGTATATTAAAGAAATTTATCCTGTTGAACTTACTTTAAATAAAGTAATACTAACAATGACCACTGCCCTTTCCTCGATCTTGATATCTATATCATTAACAAGAAGCTTAATACAAAATTTATGATAAAAGAGACGATTTTTTATTTCCTATCGGTAATTATCCATTTTTAGATGGTGACGTTCCCTTTTCACCATCTTATGGTGTTTATATATCTCAACTTGTCCGATTCGCTCGTGTATGTAACAACGTATTATACTTCAGCGAGAGAAATTTATGTATTACTGAAAAATTATTATACCAGGGTTTTCGATATCACAAACTAGTCAAAACATTTACTAAATTTAATCATCGATATAAGGAAATCATTCGTAAATATAACTCAACATGCAGACATCTTATACGTTAAGCTTAAGGCATTTCACATCCAATCTTTTATGGTAATATTTTTCACAAGGCACAGAAATGTCAGTATCCACCTCAAAAGCTTACGAAACCTTTAAACAGACTTATTAAGAAGGACTATAGTAACGATACTGTTGTCAAGTCATTAAAGATTGCATATTTTGGCTTTAGTATTGATTCACTTTGCATCGGAACCAAACACATTTAAAAAAAACAGTTTATTGGCATGACACGGGTTATGTTCGAATTCTTCTCACATAATTTTTTATAGTATGATACTTTACGGGAGGGATTGTGCCTGAGATTCATATGATGAAGACATAATCTTTCAATCAGTTTAATTGAGGTCTGGAGCTGACATGTCAGTTATATTTAACTGCTAGTAGTCTGTTGTTGTTTATGTTTTATTGTCCTTTTGTTTATTTTTCTTTTGTTACATCTTCTGATATCGGACTCGGACTTCTTTCGATCTAAAATTTAATGTACGTATTGTTATGCGTTTACTTTTCTACATTGGCTAGAGGTATATGGGGAGGGTTGAGATCTCATAAACATGTTTATCCCAGTCGCATATTTGCGCCTGTCCCAAGTCAGGTGCTTCTGGCCTTTATAAGTCTTGTATAATTTTTAATTTTAGTTTCTTGTGTATAATTCGAAGTTTAGTAGGACGTCCATTATTACTGAACTAGTATACATATTTTTTAAGGGCCAGCTGAAAGAGGCCTCCAGGTGCAGGATTTTCCCGCTACAATGAAGACCCATTGGTGGCCTTCGACTGTTGTCTGCCCTATGGTCGGGTTGTTGTCGTTTTGACACATTCCCCATTTCCTTTCTCAAATTTAAGTACAACAAGTGATTTTAATATGCGACTACATCATTTGAAAAATGTCATTGAAGATATCTTAGCACATTAATAGACAAGTGTGGTTAAATCCTGATGTATATGATGATTTTATTTGTATAACATCTTACAGATTTTCCCAAACTTTCGTTGTCAGAGAATTCACTGTTTATTATTGTTTCTTTCAAAACTTTCGTTTCCGCTCACATTGTTGACATTTAAATGTTAAATGACACAAAAAACTTGACAACGGACAAAATACGCACTTTAAAAAAAGAGGGGCTACATATTTTATACATCACCTACCAATTTCAAAGTATTATGATTGAGTCTTTGACATTCTTCATAACCTCTTTTGTTTTCGAGTGTTGTGTTTTGCTGTCTTATTAAAATTCACGCCCACATGAAATGTTTTATTAATGATTAAACTTGGAACCACTGATACAGAATTGTATACATACCACTTATACGATTGTGTTATCATTTCCTGTAACTTACTAAACTGTGTTTACATGGGTGTTTATTCGCTTGTGTATTGTGAAATGTAGCTTTGCAAAACCTCGAAGAATTTTGTTCCGGTAACTGGAGAACATGTAAGTATAACTATTTTAAACATAGGGGATACCTAAACAGATAATTTTTACCAAAACATTTAAATGCGTTAGTTATGCTAGTATATATTAATACTTCCTTTTTCTCCTCAAGGGTGAACTTTCAGAACTACGAAGTAATTTATTGTGTATTTGTGTCAAAGAGATATCAGTTGTACACAAAAATCCGAGAAAGAAGTATTTTCTGAAAAAAAAACCAATAAATGTATATTATTATAACAATAAACCAAATTTTGAGACGTTTAGACCATTGGCCTTCTTCTGTTCTTTAAAATTTTTTAAATACTTGAAAGACAAAATAATGTCAGTCTATATTTGTGACGAAAATAAAGAACTGATGAAGGCCAATGGCCGAAACGTCCAAAAAATTTGTTAATTGTTACAGTTCAACAGAAAAGGTTTATCACTATAACATAGTAACTTCATCTCACTTTGCAAAGGTGAAATAGCCATTTAATTTAAAATAAAAACAAATCTAAGAAAAAATGATATAAGAAATGTTGTGGTACCGATTTTTACATTTAAACCATCCCTTAATGCTTCGTTCACGAATGTCATCATTTTAACTAATATTGGCTTAAATTTTCCCCAGAAAGTCATATAAAATTCTAAAGTCAACCCGTCAAAACCTGGTGAAATGTTCAGTAAAGTAAGATCTTCAAAAAAGTGTAATGATCAAAATTGTCAATTGACCCCTTAAAGAGTTATTGCCCCATAAAGAAATTTTGCACAAGTTGTTTATGTTTTCAACTTAAAAATCTTCTCAAAAGAATCTTGCTTGAATTTTGTTTTTGATTTCCTTGTCAATTCAAGACACTATAGCTAAAATCGAACACATGGGTAAAATGCATTGAATCACTTTTTAAGAAAATATGACAGATACAATGAACATTTCAATGGCATTTTTAAGCCACTCATTGATATATATTGAAAAGCAAAAGTAATCATTGATGAAAGATTTAAACAAAAAAAAAAGAGGTCAGCGCTTCAGGCCCTTGAGAGCCTCCTGTGTAACTTGTCGTTCCTTTCTTATCCAAAAAAGTAAGTTATTCTTCACCCATAGTTCATTTCTAATTTGAGCCTCCTTAACTTTATATTCATGAATTGCTTCTAATCGCACGACTTATTGTTTTATATTATTTCTTAGTTTTTATGCCTACCTACGATAGTAAAGGGGCATTATGTTTTCTGGTCTGTGCGTCCATCCGTTCGTTCTTTGTTCGTGTGTCCGTCTGTCCCGCTTCTGGTTAACATTTTTGGTCAAGGTAGTTTTTGATTAAGTTGAAGTCCAAACAATCTTAAACGTAGAACACATGTTCAATATGATATAATATTTCTAATTTTGATGCCACAGTAGAGATTTGACCCTAATTTCATGTTAATTTACTATGGACATATACTTGGTTTTTTTTCCTTTAATTGTTCCTCTCTTTACATTCTACTCTTGCGAGAATATTAAACACAATTACTATTTAAAAAGTAATGCAATTCGATTGGAATAGTAATGCTTTAGATTAACTCCTAAAACGTGTGGATGTATCTGTTATCTTGGTTTTGTGGGTTTTAAAGTTTACAACTACGAAGACTCAGTATAGAATTTGTAAGTGTAGTAAGTAGTGATCTTCGAAAAATCACTGTAGCATTTTAAAAGTCTTTCGACTTTTTAACAAAAAAAAAACCAGATTTGTATTTTTTTTAAATATACAAACAAATCAATAATAACCAGCAAGTATTAAAGCGATGAATAATTATAACAAGGACGGATACAAATACTTATGATTTATCTATAACGGAAAAAAACTAGATACATCATACAAAATATTTTTTTCCCACATTTGTCAAGTCACTTTAAGTTATCCCCACCAGTTATATATAATATAACCTAAATCTTTTATCATGTAAAATATAGAATGAAACAATAAACACACTGATTTTTTCTATTATATTTAAACATACTTAGTAAATATAATTAATACACTTAGGTTATTTTCGTGCAGCGTGGTTTGCCTTTTATTTGTTATTCACATGTTTCGTGAAATCGGAAACAATCAACGTGCAAGGTATTTTTAAATGTACGTTCATCGTGAAATGTCAGTTTAATCTATCGATTTCCGTGCAGATACACCCCTTTAAGCCCCTCATTTAAATATTTTTTATAAAGTACTTAAACATAGAAGAATGGAAATCCGCCATCCGCCGTGATCTCGCTATGCATCGATGTACACACGTTTAACATACAGTTGTCAGTTCATTTTTATAAATAATATATCGGTTGAAGGGTAGACACTATAATAATTGTCCAGTTGTTTATTTACATTCGGAAAATCATTTGTGTAAATTGTCAATTGAATTTTATCATTTTGTAATAACAGGAAAATCTGTCATGATATCTGTTTTGCATCGGTGTTCACTATTTAAACATACATTTCTCCAATCATTAATACTTATATAATATATTCGAATGAAGGAAAGACATTTTTAATCATGAGCAATTATTGTGTTCTTGTGTATTCATATATTGAGGTTTTATCTTTTAAATGATTCGTCAACTGAATTTTACAAATTCACAATCTATAATATCAAATGTTTCTCTATCATAATTCTGTAATGGGGAAAATGTCAAGACAGATAAATCGGAGCCAAAGTTATGATTTTAATATTTTTTCATTATAAACAATACTTATAGATGAATTTGTTAAAGATATATAAGTTGTCTTCCCATTAACCTTGAACTTCAATTGTTTACTGGGGACATATCATACAATAGCAACATGTTTATAGATTCTTTTCTACATTTAATAGGATTTACATTCCTTCATATTTGTTTTTCAATAGATAGCAATTTTCGAGTTGTTTCCATAATATGATTCATGTTGTTATCCGTGTATTCAATTACAGTATGACAATAAAACCCTAAACAGGGAGAAATTGTGTTTGATTTTCATTTGATGAAGAAATAGCGTTGCATTCAGTTTAGTTCAGGTCACAGTTGGCATGTCAGTAATTGCTAATATGAGGCAGGCATTACCTGTGAATGGGGACGAAGTTTGTTTAAATTATTTTTTTTGTAACTTAAATATTTGTTAAAATAAAGAAACGGATATACCGTAACGTTTCCGATTTTGATTCTGTTGTTAGGGATTTTACTTGTGACGTTATTTAAGTTATGACGTCATGTTCAATGTAAACAAAGAAACGCAATGCATCAGGTAACGTTTATTCATACCAAAGACAAAGAATGATTAAAAATGAAATATTGGTATTGAGTTCCTATATTTTACAAGACTAATCAAAGTCTCACGACAACAAGACCGGAAGAAGGAAGTAGTTATGTTTTCTGCGCAGATCCGGAAATTAAAAAACGCGACAAAAAAAAAAATTGGACGATTTTGAGTTCATTAGTACAATGAAAAATTCGGGAAATTTTCCCGATTTTTTTTTTTTTTTTTTTTATTGAATTTTCTTCTGTAATAGGGGACTTCGTTCCCATATAAGTCTTTCGTTTATTTAAGTTAATGTCAAATCAGCAGGCATGTCAGTAATTACTAGAAGTCCTTTGTTTATTTAAGTTGAGGTCACAGTAGGCATGTCAGTAATTGCTAGAAGTTTTTTGTCTATTTAAGTTGATTGTGCTTATTATGCTTAGTTCTGTTACCTTTTTAATATCGAATTCGGATTTCGTTTAAACAGAATTTTAATGAGCGAATTGATCTGTGTTTGTTTATTTCAGATATGATTGAGATCTCTGAAATCATGTTTAACCCCTATACATATTTGCGCCTGTCCCAAGACAGAAAAGTCAGTCCTTTGCTAATCTAGTATTTTAGAATCATTTTTTGGTTTATATATTATATTTTTCAAAGTTCAGTGTGAAGTCCATTTTCGCTGATATAGAATACGTTATTGTTTAGGGGCCAGCATCTCCGGATGCAAGATTGTCTTACTGTGCTGAAGACTCATTGGTGGCCTTGAACTGTTTTCTTATCTTTTGTAGGGGTTGTCTCGTGGACGCACTCCCAATATTTATTATTAAGTTCATTCAATTGAATAATTTCTTTACCTCCACACAAATTTGCTCCACTTTGGTTTAGTTTTTCTTGATTGTTTCAGATTTTCAAAGATGTTTTCCGCCAACACCCCTAGAGAAATACCACTTATACAAAGTCAAACCGTCAAGACCTGGTGATATATTTAGCTTCATCGTATCAATAGTACTATTGCATTCATCTATAACAACCTCCCCATCACAATCTTTAAAGTCATCAATATGTATATCTCTTTTCATAATAGTATCATAATTGTTATCTTGGCATGTAGTACAATGTAGCAATGTAAAATAATTGATAATAATCATTAAAAAATCTTTATGGTTTTTTGTTACTTCCTTTTTCGTTTCTTAGCTTATTAATATATTTTTCCGACCTAGTCGTTATAGTTTCGGTTTGTGCCCTTTGAACTTAAGGGCGCTTAACTATGGCAACAGAATACGCATGCTCGAAAATCCTTTCTGTGATTGGACAAAATGCTGTCATGGTGGGTGATTTAGTTGTGTTTGAAAAAACGTCTCGTTAATTATATCGTGAAGGAAAGCAAGTGAAAAACTATAAATATTTGAACTAGATCTTACAAAAATTTATATTTTTATTAAAATAATTGTTTTTTCAATAGCTCTTTGCATCCGTGACAGCTGTTTATTTGGGACAATTATATAATTATTAATGTAAACTTTGTTGTACGAACGTACATGACTTTTAGAACGCACCTACGCATGTGAGATTTTCGCGGGGTTTTGGTGAATGTAAACAGACAGATACGAGGACCGAGAATGCTGAACACAAACAGAGAAAACGTTATTTAAATGGTATCTGTGTGCTTCTGAAGGTTATCGAAATGATAGTTTTAAGCATATACTCAAATTTAAATACGTCGGATATCTTTTTTAGAGATAGTTCTTGTTTTAAATGTTGTTGCTTTTCTAATCCCCAAAAGTAATTATTTTATTCTCCCTTAGTTTCACCCGCCTCAGGTTAACTTGTTGGTGAAGGTAGTTGTTGATGAAGTTGAAGTCCAATCAACTTGAAACTTAGTACACACGTTCCCAAATGAAATGATAAATTCTAATTCAAATGCACAGTTAGAGTTTTGACACAAATTTCACGGTTCACAGAACATAGAAAAGTGCAAGTGTGGCATCCATGTATTATGGACACATTCTTGTTCATCTTCTTTTAATTTTTCATCTCTAAACTATCTGATATTACCAGATTTTTCACAATTACTATTTTAATAGTACTAGATGCAATTCGTTTGGAATACTTATGCCCTATCTTAATTCATCAATAGTGTTCATATATCTTATCTGGTCGTAGTGGGTTTTAAAGTGTACAACTACGGAGACTCAGTATAACATTTGAAGTGTAGTAAAATAATGATATTCGAACATCCATGTACCATTTTAGTCTTTCAAATATTCATAAAAAAAAAGTGGTTTCTATTTTTGTTAATTATACACACAAATCAATACTAACCATCAAGTATTAAAGGGATGAACATTAGATTAATTATAACAAGAACGGATACATCTACTTATGTTTTTCCCAGAACGGAAAAAACAATAGATACATTAGTTTGACCTCCATCATATTAATGTATTATTTTTCCACATTTTGTCAATATAAACTTAGTCTATCGATTGTTATAGGTTTGATATCCCCATCAGTTATATCTAATATAAGCTAAAACTTTAATCATGTAATATATGTAAAATGAAACAATAAACACTTTTTTCTGTCATTTGCATTTAAGTACACTGAGTATATATAATTAGGTTATTTTTGTGCAGCGTGTTTTGCCATTTTATTTCGCGTGCAGCCGTGAAAAAGGTTTGTTATTCACATGTTTCGTGAAATCCACGTGCATAGCATTTTTAAGTGTACGTTCATCGTGAAATGTCAGTTTAATCTATCGATTTCCGTGCATATACACCCTTTAAGCCCCTCATTTAACGTTCATCAGTATTTTTCCATTAATTATCTATACAATTAAAAAACTTCAGTTGTAAAAAAAACAATTAAGTACTTAAGCATAGAAGTATTGAAATCTGCCATCCGCCGTGATCTCGCTGTGCATCGATGTACACATACAGTTGTCAGTTCATTTTAATGAATAAAATATCTGTTGAAGTGTAGACACTATAATAATTTTTTTATTGTTTATTAACATTCGGAAAATCATTTGTGTAAACTGTCAAATGAATTTTATCAATTTGTAATAACAGGGAAATCCCTCATGATATTGTTTTGCATCGACATACATTTCTCCAATCAATAATACTTAGATAATATATTCGATTGAAGGAAAGGCACTTTTAATCATGAGCAATTTTTGTGTTCTTTTGTATTCATATATTGAGGTTTTTTTTTTAAATGATTCGTCAAGTGAATTTTACTTTTTACCAATTTACAATTTATAATATCAAATGTTTCACTATCATAATTCTGTAAGGAGGAAAATGTCAAGACAGATAGAGCCAAAGTTGATTTTAATATTTTCTTAATTATATACAATACTTGTAGATGCATTTGTTAAAGATATCTAAGTTGTATTGTCTAAACCTCGTACTTCAATTGTTTACTTGGGAAATATCATACAATAGCAGCATGTTTATAGATGCTTTTCTACATTTTAATAGGATTTACATTCCTTCTTATTTGTTTTTCAATAGATAGCATTTTTTTAGTTGTTTCCATAATATGTTATATGTTATTATCCGTGTATTTAATGACAATAAAACCCTAAACAGGGAGGGATTGTGCTTGATTTTCATATAATGAAGAAATAGCGTTGCATTCAGTTTAGTTGAGGTCACAGTTGGCATGTCAGTAATTTCTAGAAGTCCTTTGTTTATTAAAGTTGAGGTCACAACAGGCATGTCATTAATTGCTAGAAGTCCCTTGTTTATTTAAGTTGAGGTCACAGCAGGCATGTCAGTAATTGCTAGAAGTTTTTTTGTCTATTTTAGTTGATTATGCTTATTTTGCTTAGTTCTGTTACCTTTTTAATATCGGATTCGGATTTCGTTTAAACTGAGTTTTAATGAGCCAATCGATCTGTGTTTGTTTATTTCATATATGATTGAGATTTCACAAATCATGTTTAACCCCTCTACATGTTTGCGCCTGTCCCAATGCAGAAAAGTCAGCCCTTTGCTAATCTAGTAATTTTCGAATCTTTTTTTTGGTTCATATATATTTTGCGAAGTTCAGTGTGAAGTCCATATTCACTGATACTTAATACGTTATTGTTATCTCCGGATGCAAGATTGTCTTACTGTGTTCAAGGCTCAATGGTGGCCTTGAACTGTTTTCTTATCTTTGATAGGGATTGTCTCTTGGACGTATTTCCAATATTTATTATTTAGTTTATTCATTGAACAATTTCTTTACCCCCAAACAAAATCTTTACTTTGTTTGTTTTTTTATTTTATTGTTTCAGATTTTCAATGATGTTTTCCGCAAACACCCATAGAGAAACACCACTTACATGTAAACAAATGTGCATCTTTTGAAGACAAAATGGCACCATTCAATTATTTCATGTTACACATGTTACATACAGATCTTTCTTAGATTTTGGAAATAGTGATACATGTGATATAGGGTATCTTATGGATATGCGATACATATTCTAATTACTTTCCGGAATTGCATATATCTCTTCCATGGGATTTAAGGTTTTTTAAGTGTATGAATACACTGACTCAGTATAGGATTAAAAAACAAAAATAGTGATATTCGAACACCAATGTAGCTTTATACCGCCTTTCGACTCTTTAAATTGGATTTTGTTTAATAAATTTGAAAAAAATTGATCAAGAACACGTATTAAAGTGGTGACTCTAAAATTAAAAAAAAACAAGGATGGATATAAATACTTAGTTTTGATCAAAACCGGAAAAACTCAGTTCATCCATTTCACCTTTCTACATCCGTGGTTTTGATTTTCTAAGAACTTCTATTATATATATATTTGGACATTTTTTTTTCATTAAATTTCGTACAATAATATATAATCTTAGCTACAGCCATAATTTAAAAAATACGTTAAATAAAACAATGAACAATCTGATTTATTTCAATAAAATTGACCAGTATTTCTACTCTTAAAAGCAGATATTCTAATTTATTTGAAATTTTATAGATAACATTTATTAACAGAAAGTAATAACATAGTGAATATTAAATCACATTTTACAAGGACGGATCGAAATAATCTAAAACCGGAAAAGTTCATAAATTTCACCTTCCTCCTAAGTATGGTTTCCTTCATTTTCTCAGAACTTAGAATAAATATCTATTGTTCTATGCTTGACGTTTTTTTTTATCATATTCCGTTTAAATATTTATCATAAGCTAAATTTATATTATGTCAAATAATTTTTTTTATCTTTGAACGGTCTAATGTATGTTAATAAACCTTAAGTAGACTCGGCGAACATAGAGATGTTAGAAAAATATATCACAAATCGATATTCTTGCCCCAAACAAAACAGCGACATTTCATTTATATATTACTAAAAATATGAGTCGGATATCAACCCGAACATATAGTGGTCAATGGTAAACAGCACGTGTAACCAAAACTGAGATTTGTTTATGTGTAGCTTAACGGTATATTTGTGTTTTTTATGATAAAAATTTACTTCTGTGCTGACATGAATTGTCATTGATATGGTCATACTTATAGATTAAATATTTACAAAACTGCTGCATACATGTTTTTACTTGGCATCTACGATAAGTTTATTACATGTCATAAAAATAGATATCTATTTCTGTATCATAATTTGTGAACCATCGGTTATAGAAAATTGATATAACAAACAAGAATGTGTCCATAGTACACGAATGCTCCACTCGCACTATCATTTTCTATGATCAGTGGACCATGAAGTAAGGGTCAAAACTCTAATTTGGCATTACAATTAAAAAGGTCATATCATGGGGAAGATGGGTACTAAGTGTCAAGTTGATTGGACTTCAACTTCATCAAAAACTACTTCGACCAAAAACCTTAACCTTAATCTGGAAAGACGTACGAACGAACGAACGAACAAACAAACGAACTAACGGACGCACAGACCTAAAAAACAAAATGCCCCTCAACTATCGTATGTTGGCCATAAAAATGTAGTACAGTTCCATTGTGTCCGATACCTCAATATCTATAGAAGTTAAATCAAGATAAGTTTTTTCGGAATTATTTTCTTTGAAAAACTTTAGATATGTTAAAAGTTATAAAAAAAAGCGCCTTTCAACGTTCCAAGTATTCTGTAAATAATAGATAGATATGGAATACTAGAGGTTAATGCTGCTCATTCTGCATTTCATTAGAAGTATCTATCAAAATATAGTTGGCACGCGAAGCAATGAATGTCTTTTTTTTTTAATTTGATAGATGCTTTTGTGCCTTTTTTTAAATGATTGTTTGTTTAGAGATTGTAACACAGTAATGACGGCTGTACTCATATTTTGACTTTGTTAATATGTCTGTTTTGTTCACGCATCGTTGTAAATATATAGAAATTTGATGCGACTGTCATGTGACATGTGTGGGTGAGAGGTTTAGCGCAATAAAACCAGGTTCAATTCACCATTTTCTCGTTTCAAAATGTCTGTACCAGGTCAGGAATATGACAGTTGTTGTCCATTCGTTTGATTTGTTTTGTCATTTGATTTTGCCGTTTGATAAGGGACTTTACGATTGAATTTTTCTCGGAAATCAGTATTTTTGTGATTTTACTTTTCACATTTATAGCAAAACAGTGAACCAGATTGTCATAATAGCTTTACTTGCAGTTATCACATTTTTATTACCTTTTTCTCACTGGTTATTATAATTTTATATGACTTGTTCGATATTCGAAAGATTCGTGTGACTTATTCATGTTATTCAACACGAGTACTAACAGTGTATCAAGCACTTCCTCAGCACCTTAGGTATTCCCAGTTTTCGGTTTAATTTGTGTTACTCCGACTTTTTGGTTTACTCTGTCAGGGTTTATTATTTACTCTTTTGTATTTTTCGTTTGTCATTTCCCTCTTGTTCTTTGTTTTATATGCCATCTTCCTTCTTGTTTATAAACAATGCAAGAGGTCAAGTTGTCATAATTCATCAAGGAGTAAATAACGAGTATTACGAATGACTTCAACAACTTTTAACAGTAAATTTTACTCAACACACCCTTACAATGTAACAAATCCAGTGTTCTTGCTACTTTGCCGACTATATGTCTAGGAATAAGACACAGAATTTGCGCTATTCGTAATTATATGAAATTAATATAAGTTAAATTAATACAAATCTATATTTTTTTTATGTTGTGATGTTATGCTATTGTTTCAGAAAAAGGGAGAAGGTTTGGATCCATTAAAACGTTTAATCCCGCTGCACATGTTTGCAACTGTCCTTAGTCAGGAATCTGATGTACAGTAGTTGTCGTTTGTTTATATAGATTAGACCGTTGGTTTTTCCGTTTGAATGGTTTTACACACCACATCTTCCTATATCTAATCAATAATTTAAAAAGAAAATTTTAGATAAGGTTCATGACTTTAAATCGTCAATTTTGAGAGGCTGTCTAATTTGGTTGTTTTTCGTGATCTGGTTCTCTCATTGGAGTTAGTTTCCATTACTACACTTATTGAGTATTCCCACTATTAATAAATTGTAAGTCTTAAAAATGTTTACTGTGAAAGTATCCAGAACAGTTGTGCTATTTTGTTTATACAAAATGGTTAATTGGTTTAATTACCAGGCACGTTACACATTTGGTGCACGAGGGAATCATTATTGTTCGATTATGTCATTTGAAAAAAGAGAAAATGAATTTCATTTTATCAAAAGAGTTGTCTCTTTTATGAGTGTAATAACGAAAATTAGTATGATTCAGATAATATATTTTTGTCTTTCTTATTAGGGAAAAGAACTCCATGAGATGCTAAATTGCCAGTGAAAGAACTGTATGAATTGCCCATGGTAGGACGAAAAAAACTTATTTACTTGAAAAGAAGTTACAGTCATGCCTTTCGGATCCAAACTTGCACATGAGCAGGGTAAGTTGTAATATTAAAAAAGTAATTAAGTAGATAATTATATAGAGTAAAAAAAAACATGAAAAGTGCAGCGAAATCTGCTTTGAATCTGCGATAAACACTTGCTTCTGGACTAATCTTTTTTCAAGTCGTGATAAGCGGAAATATTTTCAAAATAGAAACAAAATAAAACAGATTCTGTTATAGCATCTGATATATGGTCAATGTTGTCTTCTGTTGTCGCAGCTAGAGACTTAGAACAGTTACTTAATTTAAGAATTGGAATTAAAAAAAATAAAAGTATGATATAATCATGCCACTACCAAAATTTGCTTTCAAAGAAACCTAACCTAACGTTAACCTAACAGTTGGATATTTACAATGAGAAGGTAAGGAACAGCAAATGACAACAGTGTGTCTTATACCTCAAACAAATATAATAGTAATCTATTTAACAATTGCCATAATTTTTAATGTTGCAAATTTCAAAACATTTAAACTTTGTAGTATATATCTCCCATGATTCCTTGTCACGGCTTTGCTTTTACTTTTTGGTATTTTCAAGTTTTATCGGCTCTTCAAAGATTCAGTTTTTCATATATGATCCAACGTTTAATAAAACCGAAACATTTATTTTGTTAACGCAAGAAGCAGACGTATTCTTAAACACGAGTTTAACAGTTTCTCTTTTTAAACGTGTTGTATTGTAATAAAACCGCGGACATCACTATGTCATCCGTGTTAACTTACCAAACCTTTAAACAAACTTATGAGTAAAGGTTATCTTACCAATGTTGTAATTAGATCTTTGAATATGATTTATATTGGCACTCATATCGATTGTGTCATCAGCAAATTAACACATAACTAAATGTGTATTCTTTTCAAACGGGTTGTATATAGACACATGACATTAAGAAACAAAATCCCTGCGATGTGTTTTAGTTGATTTTAGTCTCCAATGCTTGATTTTTTTTCTTAAAAATTGTTTTTGGCTTTTAACTAGCTGTCAGTAATTGCGAGTTCTCTCAATTCGTACTTTCTTGTTAATTTGACATGTTGATAATATTTGCAATGCTTTTTTGTTATTTAATGTCTGCTTATTCAGGGTAATATATGGTCTATATACCAGCTTTGATAAGTGTTTGGTATAACTATATATATTTTACTTCTTCGAACTATAAACATCAAAATCATTTATTTTGTAAAAATATTTCCTTTTTCCTTTTGAAACTTTTACCTTACAACACAATTATTTTCATATACCTGCGTATAATATTATTGAAAATAGCGGATTTTTGTCTAAGGTTATTGTTTATTTTCTGAAATTTTTGAACATTTCACAGCGGTATATTATGTTACTTGAATTATTTATCCATTATGTCATTGATTTTGAATATACATTGTATCATATATAAAATTTATGTATATTCACTTGACGTGTAAATATGTCTTTTGATTGAGTTAAGTCATTTCAAGTGATTTTTATAGTGATTCTTTCTATGTTGTGATGTTACACTATTTTTTTCAGATAAAGGTTTGGTACCATTAAAACGTTTAAACCCACTGCAATAGTTTACACCTTTCCAATGTCAGGAGTCTGATGTTCAGTAGTTGATGTGGTTCATAATTGTATCTCGTTTCTCGATTTTTATATAGATGAGACCGTTGGCTTTCCCGTTTAGATAGTTTTACACTAGTAATTTTAAGGGCCCTTTATAGCTTAATGTGTGATGTGAGTCAAGGCTCAGTGTTGAAGACCGCACTTTGACCTATCATGGTTGACTTTTATAAATAATGACTTGGATGGAAAGTTGTCTCATTGGCACTCATACCAACTCTTCTTATATCTATGTATCGTTTTTTTTCATTGACAGTTTCAAAAATCATGCTCAATAATGACATTTATCATTTAGATCCTTATGGTGAGTTCAAGGACGAACTGGTACATTCAACAATACTCGATAAAGAGGTGTTGGATAGTTTGATTTCTAAATGCATCCTGACAATGGACGACAGAGAGGAGATTGATACGTTTCCAGATCAACCATCTCGTAATCAAAAGCTCTTAGACATACTTATGTATCGTCCTTATCACACCTTTCCAGTATTTGTTGACGTGATGCAAGAATCTGAACAACAAAGCGCCAGTTTACTTGAAGGGATGCATAAGGTCTTGGACAAAGGTATGACTTTACAGAATTTTTATAAAAAAAAGTTGATTTACCAGAAATATTCACCAATGAGACAGCAAACCACACAATTGCAGATTTAATTAAAGAAAAAAAAAATACTGCATGGCACTTATTATTATAAAAAAATTAAAACAACACGTTTAATAAATTCTTGCGTCCAAAGCACTTTTCTGGATTTACCTACATCAGTAACGCTCAAACCCAAACATTTGAAATCCGAAGATGTATAAGTTCCGAAACCGTTGAAGAGCTTTGTATTAAAAATATCTAAAATGAATAGCTAACTTTGCCAGAAGGAGTTGAAACCTTAGTTTCTTGATATTAGTAAATTTAGTAAAGTTTGTTAAATCATGTCAGTACCGAAATACTGACTACTGAGCTTCTGATACCCTCGCGGACTAATAGTCCATCAGCAGAGGTATCGACCCAGTGATGTAGAAAAAAAAATAAAAACAATACGTTTAATAAATTCTTGCGTCCGAAGCGCTTTGATGGATTTACCTCAATTATCATAGTCTGATTATATAATAATACACAATATTTGGACTTTTTTAAAACTATTTTAAAAACTGCAAGCGTTGACCTATTTGACCGGTCAATGGTTCTAACTATTGGACTTCGATGAAACTATTTGACTGCAAGCGTTATTGTATTTCTCGGAATTTCAATTGCAGCTACAGGATTTGATTACAAATATCGCGGGAGTTACTACGTCGTCTTTTATCTATTGTATCTAGGATTGACATCAGGTCAGAGACCACAACTAGTCGTCCCTTGATTTTTGTTGTCCAAGAATATAGTCCCTACTGTTAACAGTGGGATACTTGCCAATTTTTTGTATACTTCTTCCAAATTTATTCTCCATGTTAAATGCCTATAATTGCAAGTAGGGGGCTGAAATTACACTGTGAAAAAAATTGGGTCCAGAATTTTAAACGAAAGTAGTGATTTGTACCAGCTAAAAAAAGGTTAAAAATAAGCACTTCGGAAGCTGTGAAAAGATTTCAAGACCCCCTAAACATAAAATTGTCTATATTTTGAGTTAGAGCCGATGGAAATTCTACAATTTTGATATAGTTTGTCCCAAAAGTAGTACAACATACTGTAAACATTTTATTGAGAAAGCGCAGGTGGGATTTTTTAAATTTTCATTTATGTTCTAAAAGAAATGCACTGCGAAATAATTGTGGTCTGGGACCATCAGTGCAGAACGTAGCCTTATCATTTCAGAATATTTATGAAGTAAACGTTAAACAGTGTAGTTGGGTTTTTCTGCTTTTTATATAACGATAGTTGATTTATCACCGCCTTTTTTGTCTGTTGTCTTTTTCGATTTAATGACAACACTTACTGACTGGATCTTCATGCAATAGCCAGGTTATTTTCCCCTCGGATACAACTATTGCCCTCTGCTACGCCTCAAGGCAAAAGTTACACCTCGGAGTCAATAAACTTACTATTCCACTTATACCCAGTCAATATGTGTACAATATCAAGACGCACATACAAAAATATTGAAACAATAATTGCGAGACGATACAATATCTCCAATCAATATCAAAACATTTTGACGAAAAAGGTTATTTTTTCTACTGTTACTTCTAAAATACATAGCCAAAACATAAATAAACAAAATGAAATACACCACACCACTAACACAAACTGGTGGCACGGTGACATATACAAGAACAAAAATAAAAAATAAAAGGAACTGAAAAAATCAGATATACTTTGGCTTCCGTCACATAATAGTTGGTCTTGCAGATTGTGTCTTATACCACTTGTTGCGGGTGTTATGGTAATTAGGTTGAGGGTTATCTGATCATTTATTATTATCTTCTACTTTTTATTAGGTGCTTTTGAACAATTTAAAGACGAACTTATAAATTCATCAATACTTGATAAAGAGGTATTGGATAGTTTGATTTCGAAATGTATTCTGACAGTTGATGATGAAGAGGAAATTAATAAGTTTCTAGATCAACCGTCTCGTAATCAAAAACTCTTAGAAATACTCATCCACCGACCACATAATGTTTTCAATATATTTGTTGAAGCGATGAAAGAATCTGATCAACAGTGCAACATTTTACTTGAAAAGATGACAAAGTTCTTCGACAAAGATGTGACTTTACAAAATGTACCACACATAGATGAAATAACAGGTAACGTATATAGTACATTTCATATACTTATATAATAACAAGGACGCTACCAAGGTTCAATGAAATACTCGAGGTATGGAATAATGACCCGTGGAAGGTCGTTTTTGTTCTTTTCTGATTTAAACGCTAAAAAACATATAAAAACTGAAGTTGTTGTGTTGTTTACGATGAGACAACTCTTAAAATAAGACCACGTCACTGATGAGTCTTTTGTAGACGAAACGCGCGTATGGCGTATATACTAAATTAAGTCCTGGTATCTATGATGAGTTTATTTACAACCACTGGGTCGATGCCACTGCTGGTGGATATTTATTTCCCCGAGGATATCACAAGCCCAGTAGTTAGCTATTTTTGTGCTGAAATGAATTGTCATTGATATGGTTATATTTATAAATTTACTGTTTACAAATTTTTGAATTTTTTGAAATACTAAGGCCTTTTCTACCTCAGGCATAGATTACCTTAGCTGTATTTGGCAAAATTTTTAGGAATTTTGGTTCTCAATGCTCCTCAACTTCGTACTTTATTTGGCCTGTTTAACTTTTTTGGATTCGAGCGTCACTGATGAGTCTTTTGTAGACGAAACGCGCGTATGGCGTATATACTAAATTTAGTCCTGGTATCTATGATGATTTTATTTACATAGACATTTGTAGTTATAGATCATCGTACGGCCTTCAAAGAAACGTAAAACGCATAACTAAAAAACTAGTTATAAGTCTCCGACATGACAAATATAAACGGCAATTCAAATGAGAAAATTACGTCCGGAGAACAATAAACGAATACCAGATATGATAAACAACAACAACTTCATTTCCACCTTAATAAAGTTAGTATGCTTTTAATCATCAATATCTAGATTATCAAGTGATTTGTATTTTACATTAAAATTCAGCCGTAGGCGGTGGATAAACTAAGTAACGAATGAAAATAATATTCCAATAAGTCAGAAAGTGCATATTGTAATTAAGGTATTTCTTGATAAATAACACACAATATACGACAAGAAAGGGTATGTAAATAAAGAGATAACTGCTACGCGTCGCCAAAAAAATTACATTTGCGACAATTAAACTACCGAAGGACGTCCACAAAGCTTCAAATACAATACTGGTATCTCTATTATAATGCAAAACAAGTTCATTATTCAATTTCAATCATTATTTCAGTGTAACATTTTCGTTTAGAAAAATCTGCGAAAAGATGTTATCTTCTTTGGCCCCAAACAAGGTGAAGGGATGCCTCTGGCGTCAAGCGTAAGCACCGGGCATTTTCTGGCTTCATGGCCGCTTCAGAATGTAATAAAATTTGATAAAAAGAAGATTTTTAGGTGTAACATGTGATTTTTTTTCTCCAATAAATTATACATGTCAATACATTCAGCAATTTAAAATGTCGGCTACCTTAATTACAGACAATGCGATAGAGAATTTTACGCTTACTGTCATCCAATCAGAACCATTGATACAAAATAATTATATTAGAATATGCGTTATCTCTAACCAACGCCAACTTCGCTAAGGATACATGGTATACATACTTCAATTGTTGACACTTACTTTACTTTGTGGGTGAACTCCTAAAGTTGTTCTGAAATGCATCAAAATCATTGAGTAATATTAAACCTTTATATTACAGGTATTGAGGCGAATGCTGTCAAATTAATTAAATGTTATAAAACTATAGTTCATGATGTTGACGTCGACGCGGCCGGAATTCTTGACCAACTTTTATCCAAAATGGTTATAAGTTCGGAGGATAATGAAGAAATAAGGTTGCAAAAAAATACCACACAAGAGAAAAACAGACGACTATTGGGAAAGATTTTGAGAAAAACAGATGCCTGTGAAACATTTCTTAAAATTCTGAAAAAAGATAGCTGTTATGGGGAATTATCTGCAAAAATTGAAAACACAGCTATTACACAAAACGACTTCGATTTACTGAGCATTGGTAATTATTTAACAGATTCTTTCAAACCCATAATATATATATTACAAAGTCGCAATAAAAGATTATGAATGTTTTCTGCAACAACAATTCTTCATTGTTTAACAACTGAAGATGTCAAAGATCTTTCATTTTGTCCGTTTTTCTTCAAATTCCTATGATATTTTTTGCATCGTGCTTTTACTTTTTTACCTGTTCTATTAATAGAAATCTGGCACTAAAATATATTTATATTTGTCATTTTTAAGGAAGAAGATTTAGAGAAAGAAAAAGAAACGGAATGACCGGTAAGAATTATTACGTGTTTTTTGTTGATGATTTGTGTTGGAAGTATGTAAAGTCTGTCAGTATTGTATCGCACATAATTCGGTTAGAATCTTTTTTTTTACTATATTAATAACAATTTTGATATTTGCATATCAAACAGCAAACAAATCAGACCGAACAAAACCACAAACATCTGATGGTTAAGACAAGACAGTTCGTGACCAGTGAATAAAGAAATGAAAATACTTGAATAAATTTTAAACATTTGAAGAATCGAATCAATAGAATTTTTTTGTGTGATGGATTTTTAAACTAGACACATTGAGGTGTGTAATAAAAATGTAAAATGTTGGTGTACATGACAAGGCATCTTTGTGTAATGACTTCAATACAAATACCATACGTTTGCGTTCTGACTGGATACATACATTTAGTAAGCTCTTGATCTTGTGACGGATTTAAACGGAATAAAATTACACTAAGGTATACGTATCAATTTTATAAATTGAAATCTTTATTTATAAGTCCATTTATCGGATCATTCGATTTTTTTTAAGTTGAATACACGCTAAGTTTTATATATTTTTTTAACATACAGAAAAATACTACAATTTTAGTTTGAACTCAAAGTCACATTACCAGTTATGTAAAGATAGAAGATAAATCATCAGATGAATTTCAGACTTCATCAATATTTTAGACTGATTTACTGTGGTAAACTCTAAAAGTCAACAGCATACTTATTATCTAAAAGACTACTGACAGTTTCGATGTGACTTGAAGCTAGTTGTCTAAACAGTACTGAATTTAACGAAATAGAAAAGGCTCGAAATGGAATAAGGGACTGAACTTGACATTATATATACATAGATATAGGGAGATGTGGTGTGAGTGCCAATGAGACAACTCTCCATTCAATGTATATATTTATATATATAAAGTCTTACGCCAAGACTAATGCGATTATTTTAAGATCTAAATGACCGTTTTAAGACTACAATTCAATTACTGGTGACGATTTGTTCCCTTTTTGTCTATATAAGGCAATAAAACACAATGTAGACAAAATATTAAACTATATTCTTTGTAAAAAAAACTCTTTAGATACGATGATCGAAAGTATCCAGAACTGGGAGAGGGATGACAGTATTTACATCAAAACAAGAGCGACTAATCATGTGATTGCCTGTATAAAAAAACATAACTGTGTAAGTGTTTTAGGCTCATCAGGCTGTGGGAAAACAGCCCTCGTTAGACATGTGGCTCTTCAAATGGAAACAAATGGATACACAATAATATCTGTGACTGAAGCAGGAGAAATCGAAAAGTGTTATAAAATGAACAGAAAAACCTTGTTTATAGTTGATGACATGTGTGGAAATTTTACAGCAAATCAAAGTAGGTTAGAAGAATGGAAGAAAGCAATAAAAAACATAGAGAATATTTTAAAAAATGACAATTGTAAATTGATTTTAACATGCAGACTTCAAGTTTTTCAAGATAAAGGGTTTGGCATTTTACGAGTCTTCAAAACTTGCGAATGTAACTTAAGTTCTGGGGTTTATCTTTAACAACTGAAGAAAAAGAAAAAATGACGTCTGTGTATTTTGGGGTTCATGCATCTAAGGCTATGATACACTTAGGTGAATACGACTTTCTTCCCCTAATATGTAAATTATATAATGGTCAGAAAGCTAATCTGCAATATAAATTAGATCTATGTTTAAATGATCCATTTTCATTTTACCAAGACAATTTGACCGACATGTATAACGATTGTAGAGAAGGTAAGTACAAATACTGTGCTCTACTATTAGTTGTCATCTTTAACAACAAGTTAATAGAAACAGATTTAACAGGTAAGGACTCACAAGTTCAGGGGATAATAGAAGATGCAATAGATGATTGTGAAATAAATGAAAATATAACAGGTAAGACACTCAAGTCCCAACTTGAGATATTGATAGGAACATTTGTCACTTATGAAGAAAACTTCTACCGAACAATCCATGACAAGATGTTTGATTTTTTGGCTGTTTATTTTGGAACACAACACGTAGACGTATTGATAAGACATGCGACAGTCCCATTTCTTCAGGAAAGATTTCTGGTGATTGAGAAAAATGTAACATATGACACCGAATGTGCAAGTTATTTAATACCTGTTCATGAAAAAAACATAAAGATGTACATAAAAAGGATTTTCGACGATCTAGTAGGTTCGTCTGATGTAAATCAGTACATTAGAGGAAACACAAATTTTCAGAAAGAGAAATTCCATACAATGTTTCTTGACTATATGAATCATCTTAACAGAAATGAGATAGAAGAATTAATAAAAACTTCAAACAGCGAATTCTTAAATAGAATGTTTGTCGTGCAAGATGATGACATAATAGATGAAGTTGCATTTGAAAGGATCCATGCATATCAACGTTACGGTATTGTAATACCTGCTGCTATTTTACAGCAATACACTGAGAAGTGGTTTGATCATTTCACAAACACCGATGATGTGAATGACTACGTTGATGAATGCAGATCGTTGAGAAATGCAGGTTACCATACTGTCATGTGGTCCTACATAAAACAACTGAACACGGAAAAAATTGCCTCTGTGATTGAGACTTGCAGCAAAGATTTCTTCGTTAGAATGTTTGTCATGACAGAAAATGACTTCCAACATGTCAAAGGCGACATTTATCATCATTATGCATGTTTTGGTATTGTGATCCCTAATGAGCTATTGCAACAATACATTCAGAGGTTGTTTGATGTGTTGGTCGAACAGTGTTTTGATATGGAAGACTTACTTGAAAATAGACCTTTAATGAATGTATCTTTTCGTAGTGCTGTACGTACCCACATGAGACAACTTGCCACAGAAACAGTCGCTTCATTCATTCACACAGCAGAGGATGATTTTTTACATACGATGTTTGTCATGACAGAGGATGACATCAATGACAACGCAGAGAATCGATATGAATGTTTTTGTATTGTGATTCCTGATGATCTGTTGCAGCAATACATTCATATGTTGTTTGATGTGTTGACCGAACCGTGTTTTGATATGGAAGACTTACTTGAAAATAGACCTTTAATGAATGTATCATTTCGTAGTGCTGTACGTACCCACATGAGACAACTTGCCACAGAAACAATCGCTTCAATCATTCACACAGCAGATGATGTTTTTTTCAATACAATGTTTGTCATGACAGAGGAGGACATCAAGGACAACGCAGAGAATCGACATGAATGTTTTTGTATTGTGATACCTGATGATCTGTTACATCAATACATTGACAGATGGTTAAAGGATTTGACCAAACGGTATCGCATAGAGCGGGTCATGGCTAGTAATAAACCAATGGATAATCTATCATTTTGTAATGCTGTACGTAGCAACATGAGACAATTGACCACAGAAACAGTCACTTCAATCATTCAAACAGCAAGGATTGATTTTTTCAACAAAATGTTTGTCATGACAGAGGAGGGCATTAAGGACAACGCTGAAAAGAAATATGAACGCTTTGGTATTGTTATTCCTGGGGATCTGTTACAACAATACATTGAACGATTGATTTATAGTGTGAAAAAAGCCAATTCGGTGAACACATGTATGGATGATAATCGACCTTTGATAAATGTTGCATTTCGTACTGCAGTGCGTAAATTTATAAGACAATTTGACACAGAACAGATTGCCTCAATCATTGATACCGCAGGGGACGATTTTCTTAATACTATGTTTGTCACGACAGAGGATGACATTAGGGAAAACGCTGAAAATAACTATGAATGTTTTGGTTTTATCATTCCTGAAGATATGTTACAGAAATACATTGAAAGATGGATTAATAGTGTGAAAAACGCCGATGCGTTGAAGGAATGTATGGATGTTAATCGACCTTTGATGAATGCTAAATTCTGTTCTGCAGTGACTAACTACATGAGACAACTAGGTACAGAAAAGATCGACTCATTTATTGATACTGCTAAGGCCGATTTCCTTAACACTATGTTTGTCATGAAGGAGGAGGACATCAAGGTCAACTCTGAGAATAAATATGAACGTTTTGGTATTTTAATTACTGATGATCTGATACAGAAATACATTAAAAGCTGGTTAGGTAAGGTAAGCTGTGCCAATTCGGTGAAGGAATATATGAATGCTAATCGGCCTTCAATGGATGTTTCATTCCGAACTGCATTTCGAACCTATAGGAGACACTTAGAAAAAAAAGAAATTGGAAACCTTATTCTGACAGGAAATGTCGATTTCCTCAATACAATGTTTGTAATGACAGAGGAGGACATCAAAGAGAACGCTGAAAATAAATATGAATGTTTTGGTATTGTTATTCCCGAGGATCTGTTACAACAATACATTGAAAGATGGATCAATGGTGTGAAAAACGCTGATTCGGTTAAGGGATTTCTAGATATTAATCGACCATTGATGAATGTTACTTTCCGTTCTGCAGTGCGTAACTACATGAGACAACTAGACACAGAAACGGTCGCCTCAATCATTGATAACGCTAAGGACGATTTTCTTAATACTATGTTTGTCATGACAGAAGAGGACATTAGAGACAATGCTGGAAATAATGATGAATGTTTTGGTATTGTTATTGCTGATGATCTGATACAGAAATACATTAAAATCTGGTTAGGTAAGGTAAGATTTGTCAATTCGGTGAAAGACTTTATGAACGCTAATCGGCCTTTGATGGATAGTTCATTCCGGACTGCATTTCGAACGTATTTGAGTCAATTAAACAAAGAAGAAATTGGAAACCTTATTCAATCAGGAAATATCGATTTCCTCAATTCTATGTTTGTCATGACAGATGATGACATTAAAGACATTGCTGCCAATCGATATGAAACATTTGGTATTGTAATTTCTGATGATCTATATGTATTCCAGCAGTACATCGAAAGATGGTTTGAATGTTTAACAGAGGCAAATTCGGTTAAGGAATGTATGAATGCTAATCGGTCTGTGTTGGATGTTTCATTTCGGACTGCACTGCGTACCTACATTATACAACTGGACAAAGAAGAAATCAAAACTCTTATTCAGACTGGGAGTAGTGACTTCCTCAATACAATGTTTGTTCTGACAGACAATGAAATAGTGATAGACAATGATGATAATCAATTTGAATGTTTCAGTATTGTTATTCCTGATGATATGTTAGACGAATACACTAGCAGATGGATTGACTGCATGACAAAGGCCGATTCAAAGACGGAATTCGTACGTGTTAATAGGTCGTCTATGAACATTTTATTGCAATCCTAATTATAAGCATACATGAACAATATAAAGTCAGAAAAATAGAACAATGAAGAACAAAAGATTAAATTTTCTAAATACGATGAATTAATTTTGATCAAGGTAGACGTGAAAGAAAATTTATTGATCCTTGTTAGTGATGGTCTAGACTTTAACGTTCATTGTCCAATTGGGGTAAATTTTCAAGTTTACTTATTGAAAGTTAGTTTGACTAATGATCATTTTGAGTAATGAACATTGCCATGATTTTAAAAAAATGTGAAGGACATAAACACACTTTTTTGGGTAGGTTATGAATTCACCTTTTTCAAAAATATCTTTGTTCATGATTAGTTGGCAAACGATAAACAACTTTTACTGCGTACAAATTGCAACTCGTTATCACGGTAAGATTGAAAATCTTTCATATGTAACACAAACATTGGAAACAATTCAACCTCATATTGAGCATTACACTTATTTAGTAAATGTAAGATTCTTTTATCGATTAAACTTTAAGTGGTATATTTATACTAATTGTGTATAAAACATATTATACAGAATATGGATGGAAAAGGAAACTAATATAGCTATGTTGATTCGGATTGAATATTTATGATATCATCAATGATTATTAAAAACGTACTTGCATAGAACAAGACGATGCATCTCAAAAAGTAACTTAATTCAGTTTATCGTAGATTAAACTGTCATGCAGAATAAACAAGGTGAGTACATAAGTCACGTAAAAACGACAAAAATCGAGAGAAAATGGATCTTTAAAACACTACTCTGAAAATTATAATATGAGTCAGTTGTCAAACGGTACAAAATGTTTTTTTTGTATGTAAAAGTCAGTAAAGGTACCCAAGTAAGAAATTTTGAATGGTTTATTTATTTTGTGCTTTAAACAGTTGAAATGTTTTTCTTAAATTATTTAGGCTTACCATTATAATTATTATTATTTTTTTTTTTTTTTATTTACTTTTTTTATATGTGTGAATTTTCTGCATTTTTGATATAGAGGAGGAGTTGTTGTTACACTGTTTAGAAATCTAGTATATATAATTGTAAATACTACTATGTATAAAAAGAAATAATGTTATGAACGTAAAGCTGTGGTCACACCTTACCGGAAAGCACAAACGGACGCCTAACGCATGAAAATAAAAAATTTCCGTTGACAAAATTGTTATCCGTTGGGAGTCCGTTGATGTACTGACCAAATAAAACGGACGCGTAACGAATGCATAACGGACACACATGGGATATGCAACGTACGAGAAACGGAAACGTATCGGACAGAACGAGTCCCGAACGATCATCCAACGGACGAGTACCGCATAAAACGGCCACCTAACGGAAGCGTACCGGATACTACGAATAAACAAGATATATGGAAAATTGAAGGCAAAAATAATAAAACATGTAAATTGCATAAATATTCAAAAAGTTGCTGTGTAACTGGTAATGGTTTGTTGTTCCAAATGCCGCCAAAAGGTAGTTTCTGGTCTGAATAAGAACTGCTTGAAAGTGAAGACTTGCCCATACTTTAAGATGAATTATGAATATTAAGTATTCATGACACTCAAGAAATCTGACATACTAAAAATTGGCATTTCTGACGCAAAATTTTCAATTTGCATTTATCCGTTTAAGATCCGTTCATTATCCGTTTTATCCGTTATACGTCTGGTAGAAGTCCGTTTTACATTCGTTGAATATCCGTTTTATCCGTTATACGTCCAGTAGAAGTCCATTTGTGAATTTGTTTACTGGACCTATAACGGATGAAAAACGGAAGTAACGGATACAAAACAGAACCGAAACGGACGACTACCGTACAAAACAGACGCCTACCGGTCGTTCAACAAAAACTTCATCCGTTGGACGTCCGTTCGAAGTTTTGAACATGCTAAAACAAAATCTACCGGACAGAACGAACGTCGACGGAGAAAACGTACGCTAAACGGACATAAAACGGATATAGACGGACGTCTAACGGATAAGAACGGACGTCTAACGGACATGAACGGATTAAAAAAAGATGTTCGTTCGTCATCTGTTCGAGCATTCCGTTCAGGTGTGACCGCGGCTTAAACAGCAACGCTTTCGTTTCTTATTAATTATCAAATCATTGAATGAATGTATGTGTAAGATCTATTATTGTTGTGTCTACTGTCAGCAAATAACAACTGATATTTGTTGGTGAATCAAGGATAAATTATGTATAACACAAGGATATTGTCATAATGAAACTTGACATTACAAATTTTGGAAAATTATTTATAATGAAGAAATTCGAATATAACTCAAGATATGCAGTGTATGGATATTTTTAATTATTTTTAAATCATATCCACATAAACCATGTCATTCAAGTAAACTATTAACATTTTATAAACTTTTCCATAAAATTTCGTCATTTCTGCCATTTTTTTTATTACGAAATTGATGCTCAATTTGAAAATGGTTTTTTTCTATTGGAAATGTTTGAAAAAATTATGGTGCCAAAAAATATTGACACATTACGCACACAACATTCAATCATATTTCTTCATTTTGATAAATAAAAATATCTCAGTCATTGGCATGATTTTATAGACATCTTATATTTAACACTTTAGTTAAGACTATGGTCAATATTTTGAAATTAATAACAACAGTGCAAATGAAAATCTTTTCTGAGATTTATGAAAATCAAAGACTATTCAATATCTTTAAATTTGAAAAAAAACAACATTGAATTCAGATACACCATTGTGTGCTTTAGCAATGCCTCGATGAAAAAAAAAAACAAATAAAACTCCTTATTGTCCATTATATAAAGAAGTATCATATATTGTATGAATTTTGGAAGTTATGTAAATAAATAAAATTGATAAATGTTAGAATGTGTTTGATGGTCCTTTTTTAAAATGTCATTCTGTTAAGAGATCATTATTTTTGGTTTTGACTGAAAATATATATCGCCAATCCAAAAATGTCTTTGTAACTGGTATTAAAAGGTGAAGGCACATAGGCTAAAATGTGCCGTAGTATATATAAACGTGGTAAGAGGAACCGTGACAGACACCTTACAATTATTCCATACACATTATATAGATTAATATATTGCGGTATGTTTCCAGAAAGAGAGGAAAAAGATACCAAAGAGTTATTCAAACTAATAAGTTGAGATAAAATTGACAATGCCATCACAAAAAACAAAAAACGACAAAACGACAAACAGAGGAACTCAAGCACAACATTGAAAACTAAGGACTGAACAATACTCACCCCACCGAAAGCCGTGAATTTCAATTGCTCCGGAAGGATACATTTTTAACAATGAAAACTAAACGGTCATTAATGAAAAATATAAATGAGGTCAAGGTCACATCCTAACAAACAAACATATACACCATAAACCAATGTATAGTATCAGAATGTTATATATTTGTTTGATGCGTTTGATCTTTTGCTTTTGCCATTTAATTGGGGTCTTCGTTTTAAGTTTTCCTCGGATTTCGATATTTTTGTTATTCTGCTTTTTCATTCAGACATATGAGTCAACAAATTTGATTTGAGCTATGAAGCATTTGTCTTGCTCATTGTTTTTACAGTACGATTACATGTTTTTGTTAACATCTTTATTATCTACATGAGTTGACATACTTCCAAGCATTACAGTTTTTATTTTTTCTTTTCCAGATCTTTGTTGACTCATATGTTATTTATCTTTTTTTAAAGAGGAAATACTAGGCATGGGTAAAATTGTATCCTGTCCAGTACTACAGAAAAAAATCCGTTTCTTTGTATATATTGAACTGTTCACTTCGTTTTTTTTACATGTGTTCAAGCTTAAGTGACCAATTAACCTCAAGTTTCCAAAATATTATATAACATTTGTAACAGACTTTCATAGATTGAGGAAAAATTAAGTATTGGTGATTATTTGGTTTCATTATTTTGCTAAAGTGTTACATCCGACAAATATTATATATCTTCGGTATAAATGACGTTGCTAAAAACTGACATTATTAATAAAAAAACACATCACGAATATCATGCTTATAATTTTGTGCCCTTACGAGCAGACACCACAGTTTACAGGTAAAATAAAGAGCAGAACTTAAAAGGATTATAAACCGAAAGTTTTGAAAAAGTTGTACCAAATTTTGCAATCTATGCTGAGAAATATTATTGTTTCGCATAATGCAAAAGTTTATAAACAGTAAATATACAGATATACCAATAAATCAATCATATGCATTTCAACACAAACGTGCTCACTCCTTGGAAGCTGATACCATGAAGACATAAATTCACAGTGTATCGACCTGTTGGTCGTTAAAACAAATATGCCAGGCTTGTCATTTTGGAACGACAGACGCAGGTTTGGTATATATATGACTCATCAGTGGCATGCATTTTTGTCTTTTTCGAATAATTCTAATTTGTTTGAACCATATAAAATAAGGAGATGTGGTGTGGTATGTTGTCATTGAGAAATCATTCAACGAAGTCAAATCTTTTACAAATGTAGATCACTGCAGGGATCACAACGATACTTAGAATATCACGATAGAAGAAAATTGTAGCGTGTGTGAGTGTGATATGTTTGCCATTGGTTTTGCTCAGCGGGTAGACTATCAGTCTTGAGTGATACAATTCGGTAATAAGTAGTTTCAATGTATCTTGGTCATTGCATGCTGACGGTGATACTTCTTGTGTGCACATTTGCAGTGCATAGTTTATGTAACATGTGTTATGTTCGAAAACCAAGTTTATCAAAGGTACTAGAATTATAATTAAATACGCCTGACGCGCATTTCGTCTACATAAAACTCATCAGTGACGCTCGGATCAAAAAAGTTATATATATATTTGTTAAGGGGCCAACTGAAGGACGCCTCCAGGTGCTGGAGTTTCTCGCTGCATTAACTACCTATTTTTGACATTCTGCTGTTTTCTGTTCTATGGTTGGGTTATTGTCTCTTATACTCATTCCCCATTTCAGTCTCAATTTAATTAAGGCAATTAAGTAAAAAGTTGAAAAACACTGAGGACCCATAATTCCAAAAAGGTTGTGCCAAAAACAGCTTACTTAAAAGTAAACTATTCCTGGGATAAGAAAATCCTTATTTTTTCTAAAAATTCGGAGTTTTGTAACAGGAAATTTATATAGAAAAAAAAATATCATTGATATTTATGTCAACACAAAAGTGCTGACTACTGGGCTGGTAATACCCTCGGGGACGAAACGTTTACCAGCAGTGGCATCAACCCAGTGGTGTAAATAGTTGTAAAAGGTACCAGAATTATAATTTAATACGTCAAACGCGCGTTTCGTCTACATAAGACTCATCAGTGACGCTCAGATCGATAGTTATAAAGCCAAACAAGTAAAAATATGAAGAGCAGTGGGGAACCAAAATTCCAAAAAGGTTGTGCCAAATACGGCTATGTTAAGATATTCCTAGGATAAGAAAAACCTTATGTTTTTCTAAAAGTTCGAAGTGTTGTAAAAGGGAATTTATAAAAATGACCATATCATTGATATTCATGCCAACACCGAAGTGCTGACTACTGACCTGGTGAAACGTCCACCAGCAGTGGAATTGACCCTGTGGTGTTAATAGTTATCAAACATGTCAAAGTTAGACAAGTTTGGATATACTCCTTTGTTCTCTTAACACCCAGTCTCCCATAAAACCATGCAAAACAGTCGACAAGGGGGTCATCAGATTCGATTGAAACTTTGTGTGCTTAAACAACATTATGAAAGAAGTTCATATTAAAAATATTTCATCTGGTTTCCATGTCTTTCAGCTTGGAGATGCTGTAATGTACCGGGAACCAGTTTTCCCATGTGTAAGGCAGTATTTGTCTATGAAATTGACCAATTTCAACACCCTGAAACTTATAAAAGCGAAAAATAACGAGCAAGAGAATGATGATTTATTGAATAATCAAGTGTTAAAGCTTTAGATACTCATCAGTACATACATTTTCCAAGAAACAGTTTGTGGATTATTACAAGGGAGATAATCCAGTAAAAAATATTTTCAGAAAATCATAAAAAGTACATATTTTAAAAGAGGGACGAAAGATACCAAAGGATATTAAACATATTAAGATAACTCACTTTGTTTTATCAATTGGAATACTTAATTAGGCATTTTAGCTAATAAACTTGCTGGGGTCTCTTTCAAGTACATTGTAGAATTCTTCTAAAAAAATGCCTAAATCTATATTTTCTCTCTATAGATTATGAATTTAAACTAGTATTTTATGGATAATTTTGGGAATGTAAGTGTTTGTTTTTCAAAAGCAGTATAATAATTGACAAATTAATTCAAAGTAACAATTACCATAGTTCAATTACAATTTATGGCGCCATATATATTGAATTTATATGATACAAAGGGAGATAATCCAGTCAAAATGATTTAAATAAAACTTGAAATAACTTTTTTCAAACTTACCAATTCTCGGTACATTAAACAAAAAAGTATATATCTATTTGGTTATATTGAAAGACATAGTTGATAACGGATTTAAGCATATACGATGGATGGGTTCTTGTTTTAGTACTTTCTAAAATTCTCTTTGAATAATATTCAAATTTGCCCAACGAAATTAATATATCAATTCGTAGACAATTTTGTGAATGCATTTTTTTTTTTTTTTCTAAACCACTATTATACCTAACAATGTAATTTAAACTAACAATGGAGACAATACAATCAAAATAAATAATGCTATAAATATTGATTATTTATGGTACAAAAGGAGGTAATTCTGAGAAAAAATGCATTTTCAAAAATCAGAAGAAGAAAAATCGATTTTTCTTCAAATTTAGTGATCTGCTCTTGATCAATGTTGAGAAATCTTAAGCGTTTCAATACTTCCTTTCTTTTCATAAAGATAAATATAAAACAAAGCCTAAAAAGGTGTAATAAGAGAATGTTTAGACTAAAACAATCAGGATTTCTTGTACGATTCTTTTGAGAAATGTAAATATTTGCAGTTGTTAAATGATAACAAACATTATAGAATAACAATCTGTAAATCCATATAGTTTCAAAGAATATTTAAAAAAAAAAAAAAGAGAAAGGATTTAACAAGGTGTAAATACCTAAAAAAAATTAGTCAAATTAACATTGATTTTTATATGACGAATTGGATAATACAAAGAAATCCAAAATTATAAAAACAGACTTCTGAACTAATTGGTGCTGTCATATTTTTACTAGAGTTAACAAATCATTATACAACCATCTCATGTATTTAAATGTTTCTTTTTATGAAATAATTATAAAACCATTTTTTCTTGCTTTTTAAAGTTAACATCTTTAGATTAGAGTTTTCAAGATACTAGGCAACAATTTAAAAAAAGGTTAAAAATCATCATTACAAGGCTATAAGTCGTCTGACGATTTGAGCCATGCAGACTTGTTTGTAGTCTTTTGATTTTTACCCCTATAGTTTCTATACACCTATATATTAAACTATTACAGTTTATCCAATTTCAAAATAATACGCAAACACGCAAATAAATGTTTAAAATCACCATTGAAGGACAATAACACCAATAGGAAGTAAACTGGCAAGTTAAGCCATTGAATTGTTTTTACATCTTGTCATGCTGATAATTTATGTTAATACTGCACTATTTATGTTGCAAAAGTAAGACATAGCGATCCTATATTCTTTTGTTGGTTGCTGCGGCGTCAACATTTAGTTCTTTTTTTTAGACACCAATAACTTTGTGAAAACTAAGATTTTATGAAATTTGGACAGAGCTTGTTATATTAAGGTTTTTTTTATGGTTAAGAGATAATGTCTGAAGCAAACTTTAGAAAATTCTTTATAGATTTTTTATGTCAAAATTACACTTTTACACTGACACGAACAATCCCTTCATAACAAGGTCTTTTTCAGTTTTTTGCCACTTTGCTTATATAAAATGCTTCACTGAGCGCAGCCTGATACGACCGCTGATGTCGAACATTGAACAGTTGGGGCAATTTGGACACAACACTCAAATTAACATTGATTTTTAGTTTAAACATATTTTATTTGCATAAGTAGCTAGCAAAAGGGATCGGACACAAGTTATAACAACATTAGAGACGTCTGATACGACCGCTGATGTCGAACATTGAACAGTTGGGGCAATTTGGACACAACACTCAAATTAACATTGATTTTTAGTTTAAACATATTTTATTTGCATAAGTAGCAAAAGGGATCGGACACAAGTTATAACAACATTAGAGACGTCCTCTCCCAATATAAATATAAACACAAAGTACATTAGATAATGGCGAAAAAAAGAAAAAAAACATAGTAGTAATGCATGTAATACATACTTCAAAAACAAATTAGAAATAAAAAGAAAAAAAAATACAATATAATCATGATAATAAAGAATAATAATGAAACAACTGGACTGGAGTGAAAGGTTGAAAAGTAGAAATTTAGAACGTTAATTGATTGTTTTAAATCTTTGTGTTATTATGATATAAGATTGTACGGACTCAAAAATGTCTTTGTTTTGCTGAAAAGAAAGGTCACCATCACCAGCTAACAGAAGCTCAATGGATATAGAATAACGTTCTAATTTAGAAAACAGTATTTCTCTTGCTTCGTTGTGAAAAGCGCACTCTAAAAAATAGTGTATACTATCCTCAACAGGATGGCCACAGCTGCATGCCGGATTTGCTTTAATATTAACACGATGTAAATCTGAAGTTAAAGAACTGCACATATTTCTCAAACGTGTATGAATGATATTAAGTTTTCGATCCCCACAACTAAAATAGGAAGGTGGCTGTATCAATTTGGACTTCATCTTTCGTTTAAAAATATTTATATTTTTGGACGTACGTATGTCGGGGGTAAGTCTATTCCATTCAATAGTAGTGGATGGGAAAAAGAATTTTCTAGTTATGTCTAGTCTATAACCGGGTACTACATAATTATTACTGTTTCGCAAATCATAGTTAGATACTTGACCAACAAGCGGGGGCATTAAATCACAGAGATAATCAGGGGCAGTCCCATTATGTAAAGAATAGAACATATTGAGCTTTCTGGATTTTCTTCTGTCCACAAGCAATTGCCAGCCAGTTTCAAAATATATAGCTTCCCGACTAGCAAACACGGGCAACCCAGTTACTAACCTCCCTGCTTCTAACTGAACATGTTCTAAATTGTCGGCTTCTTGTTGAGTACAACCATCCCATAACTCACATGCATATTCCATAACGGGTCTTATAAAAGTTTAATATATACGAGCAAGATAATTTCTATTCAATACATATTTCAATTTTTTAAGAACATTTAATCTTGTGCTTGCACACTTTAAAATATTTTCTATATGTGTATGGAATTTACCATTGGAATCAAAAGTAATCCCTAAGTGTTTATGACAGGAGACAAATTCTACTAATTGGTTTTGAAATTCTATTTCAATATCATCTGGGGAAGTATGGCAGGAGAATATCATAGCCTTTGTCTTATTAGGGTTAAAATTAATAAGCCAATCTTTAGACCATACTGAAATTTGTTCTAAATCGCTGTTTAAGACTTCCTCTATAGTGTAAGGGTTATTGCTGGAATAAGAAAGAGATGTATCATCAGCAAACAATCGAGTTAGACTTGTCAAATTATCAGCTATGTCATTTACATAAATGAGAAATAGTATGGGACCTAATACGGAGCCTTGCGGAACTCATGCATTAGTATTATCAAAAGGCGAACAGGCATTTGAAACAAAAACGCTTTGTTTTCTATTTGAAATATAACTTTCAAACCATTTACATAGATTTCCATCAATACCATACGCTTTAAGTTTTATTAAGAGGCCACTATGCCATACCCTATCAAAAGCTTTCGAGATATCACATAATATAAGAGATGGTATACAGCGATCATCAAGTGACATGCATATCCTATAGTAAATTTCTATTAGCTGGTGAACGGTAGAATGACCTGGAATAAAACCTGATTGAAATTTGTATAAAAAATTGTTTGCTATTAAATGATTAAATACATTTTTAAACACAATTCTTTCAAAAACTTTACCCACTGCTGATAATAATGAGATTGGTCTATAATTGGAAATCAGTGATTTGTCTCCGGTTTTGAATAACGGCATGACAATAGCTGTTTTCCATTGACTAGGAAACTCTGCCTTTTCAAATGACAAATTAAATAACAATGATAAGGGTACCCTGACAGTATAACTTGTCTTTTTTAACATTTGATGACTAATTGAGTCATTACCTGATGCTTTTCCCAATTTTAAAGTCTGCAAAATATCAATGACTTGACTTGGGTTTATATAGAAAATATCAATTTTAGAATTTGACCTAGTCAGAAATTCTGGAGATCTATCATTATTTTCATTTATAGTAGATATGGAACAAAAATACTTATTCAAAAGACATGCTTTATCGTAATTTTCAGTGACTAATTCGTCATTTTCATTTTTAAGTTGATTGATATGAGTAGAATTACCCGATGTCTTAACTATTTTTTTCATTAATGACCAATACGATTTAGAATTACCAGATGCAAACTCGTCCAACAAACTATTTGCGTTTAAGTAAAATTGATCTTTTGTGTATCGTTTTAAATTATTCACATGATTTCTTTGCTTTTTATACTTATTCAGATCTGGAATACAATTGGACCTACGAGCTTGTTTGTATAGTCTATCACGTTTACGTATTTCTCTACGTAGGTCAGAAATAAACCATATTTTATCATTTGGTCGTATAGTTACTTCTTTTTGAGGAATACAGTTATTGAGATATTTAAGAAATTTATTTGTAATTTTTTTACAATTTTGATCCATACTATTTTCAGCATTAATTATTGATTCCAAATCAAAAGTAGCAATGAGCTCGTTACATTTGTCGAAATCGGCATTTCGATAGTCCCAAATCATTCTTTTATAAGTAGTATTATTTTGTAACCTACCAAGATTATTCAAGAATATAATAGTTCCGTCATGATCACTGTACGTACGATCTATTTGTATTACATGGGAATCGTAGACATCACATGAATCTGATACCAACATAGGATCTAACAAGGACTGACGTGTAGCACAAAATATGGTTGGTTCGTTTATAACATTTTTAAGGCCATTTAGTCTCATAATGTCAAATATTTTATGTGAATGGTCAGTAAGAAAATCTACATTTACATCACCCGTTATTACAACATTTGGAGTAAAGCTCATTGCGTTTTCGATAGTTTCATGAAATTTATCCCAACAAGTATTGTTATTTGAAGGTTGTCGATATACAACACAAAGGAGTAATTTGTTAGAAGGGAAGGTAATTTCAAGCCATAATGCTTCATTATCAAAATCAAAATCAGGTCTCGGTTTGGCTTGAATAAATTTACTAATATAAATTATAATTCCTCCTCCTGAGCTATTGCGTTCTTTTCTATAAGGATCTCCATTATAACCCTCAATAAGAATATCTTCATTTTTTATATTTTCGTCAAGATGCGTTTCCGTTAAACAAATCACATCAGCTTCATTACTAATGTTTTCAACATAGTCTACTTTATTACGCATACTTCTAATATTAAGGTGAAAAATTGAGAAAAAACCACCTAAAGGACCAGGATTAACTTCTACATCATTACTTAGCATTATCAATAATAATATCACAAATGTTAACATTGTTTTCAATAGAAACAAATCAAGATATATAGAATACTAAATATTTTAATTCTTATAAATGAAGAGAATAAGAAAAATTTGGTGTAACTTTTAATTTTGAATTAAATTTTCGTAATTGTTCCTTGCAACTCAACATTGTTATTCGAGTGAACCTTTTTTTGAGGTCACATACCTTACACGCTTGAACAGTTTTGGTAAATAAACAATTACACGTGGCAAGAATTGTTGATTAATAGTTCAGGAATTTGTTCATTTAATTCGTTACAGGTAAGTTTATTTATTTATTATCATTGTTTACAAATAGAAATAATACTTTACATTGATCTTGTTTGTCTTTATATTGTGTATTTGCGTACAACTAAATGTCAATAAGATGATAATAATATATTATTTCAGAACTAATTCAGACAAGAGACAATGGTAACAGTCGTTCTAGTTTTCATATTTGTTACAAGTTATTCAGTCTTAAGATCTTCAACATCTTGAAAGGATTTTATTAGAATTTTGTCCGAGCCGGAATTTTTCTTTGTGAATACTCTACCGTCAAAGGTCCAAAACGAGTGAATCTTTTTTTTTTTTTTTAAGTTGATTTAGCCCTTTGATGAGTTCCTGTCTGTCTCTAGTTAGATCTTCTGTAATAAATATTTGAGCCGAATTGTTCTTGAATTTCTTTTTGGACATATAGATGGAGTTTTTAATTTTCCAATTTCGGAACCTACAAATGAGTTGCGCTTTCCCACCTTCAATTTTACCATTGATGTGAGACCTGTTAATGTCATTGACACAGAGAGGTGGTGAAATGCCCAGTTTTAGGTTGGCAATATCAACTATTATATTATCTGTTTTTTGGAGGTCTTCTTTACTCAAGGGAACGTTATGAAATCTGAGCGATGTTCTGCGACCGTATTGTTCAAGTTCTTCAATATCGGCATTTAGAGTAGCCACTTCCTCCTTTAGACCCTTGTTTTCAGCCAGACTGGTAAAAATTGCATTGCCCAAATTTCTAAATTTCTCATATCTTTCACTAGCGTCGGAAAGTGCTTTGTCAACATGTTGTTTTAGTTGAGTATTTTCAGTTTCTCACGATGTAATTTTTAGTTGTTGTTGATTAATAATGGCATTTAGTGGTGTAATAGCGTCTTGAATGGCTTCAGAAATAGCTGATTTTAAAGATGTTTTTAGTTCTGAAATAAGTTCTGTTTTTATTTCACTGATAATAGATTGAAATACATCAGGTTTCAATAAAGTTGTTTGTACAAGTTTTGCCATATTAAAGCTTTCGCCATGAGTTTTGAAGGTAACTGGACTCGATGGGGGACCACTCGACTGTACTTTAGATTGGCGTTGAACAGATAAAGATCTTTGACGGGTTGGTGGGGGTTTCATTTGGTCTTCTGATGATGAAGATAATTGATGTTTCCTGTAGGAACTTCTCCCTCTGTTACTACCACCAAGAAGACTTGTAGACTCAGGAGTTTGACTTTTTAATTCACTTGTGGCGGACATTTTGCTTATTTATAACTGGGGTTGAATCAACAAATCGTATATTTTACCAGCATTTAACGCATATAGTGACATGACAATGAAAGTCTGACTAGTACCATATATTCGGAATACATTCTTGCAAATTTCGTTACCAAAACACACATAAAAATATCACATTTCGTACAAAATGTTTGTTAGTACTTTTCACATCCTACTAATTGCCGCCATTAACTAACGTTGACCAAAAATCTATATATTAAACTATTACAGTTTATCCAATTTCAAAATAATACGCAAACACGCAAATAAATGTTTAAAATCACCATTGAAGGACAATAACACCAATAGGAAGTAAACTGTCAAGTTAAGCCATTGAATTGTTTTTACATCTTGTCATGCTGATAATTTATGTTGATGCTGCACTATTTATGTTGCAAAAGTAAGACATAGCTATCCTATATTCTTTTGTTGGTTGCTGCGGAGTCAACATTTAGTTCTTTTTTTTAGACACCAATAACTTTGTCAAAACTAAGATTTTATGAAATTTGGACAGAGCTTGTTAATGTTAAGGTTTTTTTTTTATGGTTAAGAGATAATGTCTGAAGCAAACTTTAGAAAATTCTTTATAGATTTTTTATGTCAAAATTACACTTTTACACTGACACGAACAATCCCTTCATAACAAGGTCTTTTTCAGTTTTTTGCCACTTTGCTTATATAAAATGCTTCACTGAGCGCAGCCTGATACGACCGCTGATGTCAAACATTGAACAGTTTGGGCAATTTGGACACAAAACTCAAATTAACATTGATTTTTATATGACGAATTGGATAATACAAAGAAATCCAAAATTATAAAAACAGACTTCTGAAATAATGGGGGCTGTCATATTTTTACTAGAGTTAACAAATCATTATACAACCATCTCATGTATTTAAATGTTTCTTTTTATGAAATAATTATAAAACCATTTTTTCTTGCTTTTTAAAGTTAACATCTTTAGATTAGAGTTTTCATGATACTAGGCAAAAATTTAAAAAAAGGTTAAAAATCTTCATTACAAGGCTATAAGTCGTCTGACGATTTGAGCCATGCAGACTTGTTTGTAGTCCTTTGATTTTTACCCCTATAGTTTCTATACACCTATATATTTAACTATTACAGTTTATCCCATTTTAAAATAATACGCAAACACGCAAATAAATGTTTAAAATCACCATTGAAGGACAATAACACCAATAGGAAGTAAACTGGCAAGTTAAGCCATTGAATTGTTTTTACATCTTGTCACGCTGATAATTTATATTAATACTGCACTATTTATGTTGCAAAAGTAAGACATAGCGATTCTATATTCTTTTGTTGGTTGCAGCGGCGTCAACATTTAGTTCTTTTTTTTAGACACCAATAACTTTGTCAAAACTAAGATTTTATGAAATTTGGACAGAGCTTGTTAAAGTTTTTTTATGGTTAAGAGATAATGTCTGAAGCAAACTTTAGAAAATTCTTTATAGATTTTTTATGTCAAAATTACACTTTTACACTGACACGAACAATCCCTTCATAACAAGGTCTTTTTCAGTTGTTTGCCACATTGCTTATATAAAATGCTTCACTGAGCGCAGCCAAATACGACCGCTGATGTCGAACATTGAACAGTTGGGGCAATTTAGACACAAAACTGACACTTGATACTGTTTGAATTTGGATTGAAATCAAATTTTTGACATAATATAGGTTTCTGACACAAAATAAATGTGGTCAAAGATCTTACAATTCTATTGCGCAATACTGAAAATTTACCTTTTTGAAACCCCTTGGTGCAACAACCCCAAAACACAATCCCAGCCTATCCTTTATATAACGGAATCTTGTAGTACTTTCCGGAGATATCCATACACTTTAACATAAGTTATTGTCTAGAAACCAGAAAAATGCATGTTTTTGGCCCTTTTTAGCCCCTAATTCCTCCATGTTTGGGTTATTAACCCCAATCTCAATCCTAGCCCTCCCTATGTTATACGGAACCTTGTGGTTCAATGTCAGAGAGATCTATACACTAACAAACAAGTAATTGTCTGGCAACTAGAAAAATGCTTGTTTTTGGTCCCTTTTTGGACCTTTATTCCTAAACTCTTGGCCCCATAACCCCTAAAATAAATCCCAACCCGTCTACTTGTGATATTAAACAATTTGGTACAATTTCAGAGCAATAGAAATACTACTACACAAGTATTTATCCTGAAACTGGAAACATGCTTGTTTTCGGACACTTTGTGGTCCCTTATTCCTAAACGGTTTGGACCATCATCCCTAAAATAGATACCTACCTTCTTTTTGTGGTATTGAACCTTTTTTAAAAATATTATAGCGATCCATTCACTCAAACCAATGTGTTTCGGACGCAGACGAAGACGACGACATCATACCATTATACAATCCCAAAAATTGTTTGCAGTCGTAAAAAAAGCATACAATATAAAAGTAAGAAGATGTGGTATTATAATAAGTTCTTTTTCATTTTTTCAAGAAATTTTACATTTTACAAACTGAATATAGAGACCTTCTATAAATTCAACAATCATTGCAATATGAATAAAACAACCGATTTTCAATGTTCCCCCTACTTCTAATTGTTTGAACTGGGCTCATATTCAGCCATGACCATTTATCTTTAGAAAGCAATGGCATAAATTTTATCAAAATTAGATAACGATTAGTTATACTAGATACTTTACAATACGAACCGATGCACGGACAGACGAACGAACAGCATTTATATATCCCAAGCTGCAATGTGATGCTGAGGGGGACAACAAGAATAGATATTGGGTATATGTCAAGGATACAACATTTCATCTCAGAAGTTAACCAGCCAAAATAAAATGTACACCCATAGGTCGCTCTACAGATCTAAAACAAACTGGGAAACTCGACACCATGTAGTTAGCTCTTTATAGCCTAGGCTGTTACATATAAAAAAAAGATGTGGAATGATTGCCAATGAGACAACTGTCCACAAGAGACCAACATGACACAGACATTAACAACTATAGGTCACCGTACGGCCTTCAACAATGAGGAAAGCCCATACCGTATAGTCAGCTATAAAAGGCCCCGATGAGACAATGTAAAACAATTCAAACGAGAAAACTAACAGCCTTATTTATATAAAAAAAAATGAACGAAAAACAAATATGTTACACATAAACAAACGACAACCACTGAATTATAGGCTCCTGACCTGGGACAGGCACACACTTAAATAATGTGGCGAGGTTAAACATGTTAGCGTGATCCAACCCACCCCCCCCTAACCTGGGACAGTGGTATAACAGTACAACATAAGAACGACTATAAAAATCAGTTGAAAAAGGCTTTTTTATATAGATTAGACCGTTGGTTTTCCCGTTTGAATGGTTTTACACTAGTAATGTTTGGGGCCCTTTATATCTTTTTGTTCGGTGTGAGCCAAGGCTCCGTGTTGAAGGCCGAACATTGACCTATAATGGTTTACTTTTATGAATTGTTATTTGGATGGAGAGTTGTCTCATTGGCACTCACACCACATCTTCCTATATCTATTAACTCATCAAATGGACAAACATACAAGTGGACGTGGCCGGGTACTTGTACATCCCGACAACAAAAAGACACTAGGAACAGAGTATTCCCAGTTATCTGACAGCTAGTTCAAAGCCACTAACAAGTAATTAAAAAAATCATGCATCTAAGACTAAACTATCATTCCGTACACATCCAACCTCCAATGGATTTAGTGTAAAGACGTCATCAACAGCCAGAGAAAAACATGACCTTGTGCAATGAATGTGTATATGTATAACATACTAGTAATATTTAGTTTGCTTTTAATTTACTGATTACAAAATCAATATTTATACCAATAAAAACAATATTCAATGATCTGATTACAGTGTTGAATTTGTAACCTTTTAGAATAAGTTTATTTAAGGGAGCGATAAGTTTACATGGATCATTTCTAAATTTCCGGGCACGGTTAACAACATTTCCGTAAAAATGAGGATTTGCTATCCCGTTTGAAATAACAATCTTCAAAACCAAATCTTTATATCTATGGAAAAATTTCGTAAAGGTTTTAAGTAATTTATGGTACCGATACATAACCAAAGTTGCATTTTCATTTTTGTAAACTATTCTGTTACAGTATAATTTTTAATTGCTTTGATTAATCTCACATTTTTGACGGTCACCCTGAATATGCAATTATAATTTTATTACAAACATTAAGTTCTGAATTTGCAGTATTTCAATTTTCAGCATTAAGCTAAAATTCTACGATTTTTAAAAAAATTTAACTACAACTCGTTAGAACTGTTTTAGTTAATCGAAACTAATGTCTCCCCTGTAGAAGCCACTCTTGTCAAAAAAAATCTGCAATTGCAATAATAATATATGGTGCGTGAGTGGAAATATGCACCGTTTACAATAAATTTAACAATTTATGAATCGAGGGGTTAGGACATGAGGAACATAATTTATGGTACACTTAATTGGTCTAGTCATGATATATTCATTAAAGTATATAGTTTATAGGTGGGTATCTGAACAGTGTTTACAAGGGGCTCGAACTCCAGCAAAAACACCATTGGTGTACTCTAAGGTCTGATTGAATATACATATATGATTTAAGGTAAGACTATGAACATATTTAACCATCAATTATATGTAGGGGGCAGGGCATGACCCCCATGATGAAATAGAAAGGCAATTAAGATTAAAAATGGGTTACAGATGGGTTTCTGAACTTTTTTAAAAGATAAATATAAATAGCAACATCATTATATGAGGGAGCGGGACATGACCCCAGGGAAAAACCCTTAGCTGTACTGCAAAGGTCTTGCCCGTTCTGTGACCTATGAAAAAACATTGCTCACTACCACAACATTTTAACTGTGATGGATAGTTGTCTCATAAGCAGTCAGTACCCTTTTTCATATTGACATGGCAAGACAGAAGGTTTTGTTTTAGGATGACATATAGAATTACCTATTTGACCTTGAAGATCAAATATCAAGGTCATTATCCATGGTACACAACATATCATATTAAGGTGCTGACATTGTGTGTCAAGTATTAAAAAAATCTCCAAGGAAGAGAAAAATGTGTGCTCAAGAAAAAAAATCAAATATTTTGACCTTGAGGTCAAAGGTCAAGGTCAATTGGCAGTTTTCATTTCATGAGATATACTGTCTTATTGTAATACACCTTCATGCCAAATATCATGAGATAGTGTCAAAAGATAAATAAGTTTTCATTTATTAAATACTCAGATTATTGTGAAAAATATATGAAAATGACCAATTTTTATTCCGTTGCCATGGTAACGGTGTAAGAGACCCCACCTCAAAAATCATAAAACTTGTAGTACACATGTAAATCTTTATAGAAATATTGAAAACATTTAAAAAATCAAAGTACTTTAATATATTTCATATCCTTTTGTTGATCTTTTTACCAAGTATCCAAAATATGCCCAAAATGCCCTTTGTGGACCCGTCAATCCCAAAATTTAGCTATACTCAAGCTTAAACATTTTGTCAAGTTTCGAAGGGCAAATGATGCTTGTTTTAAAAATTAATTCAATTACCAGTTAAACCTTATCTAGCATATTCAGAGAAACGAAATTGTGATATTTTGTAGATTTGTTTTTTGGAAATTCAGGCATTTCCAGTAGATGGCGCCGTAAAATCTAAAAATAGCTTAAAATAAATTTTCAAAGTTAGAATTTTTTTTCTCTTGACTATCATAACATGTGTGCAAAATTTTATTTTGTTTGGTTGACATGTATTTTGGACCCACTTATAGGCATTTTGCATGGTTGTATCAAAGACTGGGTGTTAAGTATACTTTGATTTTTTTCAAAGACACGTGACGTCCAACATGTTCACAAATTGTAAGAAATATTATTTCATGGGTTTGTATTCCCCAAAGGGTGGATACTTCTTCGAATTGGCACCCTAGGTAACAATATAATTATCCAATACCCAATAGCAACACCAGCATTTAATTTTTAAATTTCCTTTTGTTATTCTTTGTCACGGCATTCAAGTTATATTTGAAATTCAGTAAGGCAATCGTTCTAGACGTGTAGTAGTAAATACTTCATATATGTTTCGGAGGAGAACAAATTGGCACTATTTGTTTTTTTTTTTCTAAGTGAGTATATTGAGATTGAAGGTCGGAATTTCGACTTTAACTGGTTATGCCTATGGACCCCTGACCAGCATGATGTAAAACGTTACTCTTACTCCATAAAAGGAATATAATTCAACATCCGAATATCGACAGCAGTGGTTACTTACTTTTATATGCTACACAGCTAATCTATGGCGGACGTCTTGTCACTGTATGACTTCAAATTATCACCAACCACTTTGGGTCTTACAATCGTGATCGTAAGTTTGACAAAGGTAACCACCCATATGTATTGTGTCGTGTTCATGTAAAACATCTTAAGTATAAAAGTTATCTTCCGATAAACATATTTAGTTAAATTGTTAAGGAATATTTAAAACTTACGATAACCTTTACACTTAAGATTTTTATGAAACGGAATACAGGATCTACCTTCATTTTCATGCCAACTGAGATCATGTTTGTGTTGCTCAGTATTTAGTTTCAATGTAGTGTTTTTTGTACTATTGGTTGTCTGTTGTGCTTTTACTTTTTTCAGCCAGGGCTTTGTCAGTTTATTTTCGACTTATAAGTTTCAATGTCCCTTTGATATATTTCGCCTCTCTTCAAAAGCCTCTAGAACGTGGATTTGTAAACTCAAACGTGTTAAACAGTGGGCTTATGCATGTTAAATACCGGTATGACAAGGTGTTGTTCTGTTATACTGTCTATAAAACACGAACAATCAAAATACAAAAGTTCCGAGTGACGATGACATTTTGATTCATAGTTCAGTGATTAAGTCGATATAATGTCACTGCGGAGTTACACTCTATCATACAGTATGATATGAATAATATACAATACAAGTATTGATTTGAAGTATTTATGTTAACTGTTTGATTGGGTTAAATTACAAGTCTACAAAATCATACATTATATGCTACAAATGGTGACTACATTTCACCAATTACTCGATTCTCATTGACTTAAACACTACATGTTTGAAAGAGAAAAACACACGTTCTGAGATTCAAAATTCATTTAGAACTATATGTTTTTGTTTTTTGTTTTTATAGAATTGTTTCACAGATGAAAAACATGAGACATGGAGCTCTTTAACTTTAGACAAAAATAAAGATTTAAATAACACCTTACTGTCAACGGGACCTTTACTAATAGTACATATATAACACACGCAGTACTTTTCGAGGGTCCGTGACTGAATTTAAGTACATATGCTTTATGTTTAGCCATAATTTAACCGTATTGTCACATCGGATTAAGTCATGCTGAGTGTGAGGTGCAAATTTTCTGCGCTGTCAAAATATGTCTGTTTGAACCTTTTTCAAAATAAATTTACCATAAACTAACATTTTAACTTACTAACCAAAATTAATAGAGATATAAGTTTCTTTTCTTACCTATTCTGAAATCGAACTCAAACTGAATTTAACTGTGCGTATTGCTATTTGTTTCTTTATTCTACATTGGTTAGATGTATATGTAGAGGGTTGATATCTCACAAAGCATGTTTAATCCATCGGGAAATAAAAAAAACTCTGACAGCAGTGGCATCGACCCAATGGTTGTAAATAACTCATCATATATTCCAGGATTAAATTTTTATTTAACGGGTGTTTCATCTACAAAAGACTCATCAGTGACGCTCGAATCTAAAAAAGTTAAAAAGGACAAATAAAATACGAAGTTGAAGAGCATTGAGGACAAAACACAACTATATTAAAAAAAATATCAATGATCCCCGTCTTCAATTATCACTTAATAAAATATTATAGAATCACATTTCTCGTATATCAAATTGGTAAAATCATTATTATTCCATATTGGTATTATTTTAGTAGGTTTCTCAATATGAATTGGATTTTGAATAAAAAAGCATATTCAACTGAGAAAGTGTTATTCACCGCGCTAAACGTCATGCGCTTGAACCTTTTTCAACTTTTGATCTTCAGTGCTGTACAACTTTGTACTTTTTTTCACTTTCGTTCTTTTATATCTGGGCGTCACTGGTGAGTCTTGTGTGGACGAGGCGCGTTTTTGGTGTATGGAATTTAAAACCTGATGCTTTTTGTTATCCATTAATCATGTGTTTCTTGTCTAATACGTTTTCCTATTTATTTGTATTGTAGTCCTGTAATATTATGTTGTCATTTCAATGTTATATTTAACATTGCCATTAAAGTGCGAGGTTTGGCATGCCACAAAACCAGGTTCAACCCACCATTTTTTCCTTTAAAAATGTCCTTTACCAAGTCAGGAATATGGCCATTGTTATATTATAGTTCGTTTCTGTGTGTGTTACATTTTAACGTTGCGTCGTTTGTTTTCTCTTATTTTTGAGTGTATATTCACATTGCGATAAGACGTGTCACGGTACTTGTCTATCCCAAATTCATGTATTTGATTTTGATGTTATATTTGTTATTCTCGTGGGATTTTGTCTGATGCTTGGTCCGTTTCTGTGTGTGTTACATTGTAGTGTTGTGTCGTTGTTCTCCTCTTATGTTTGGTGCGTTTCCCTCAGTTTAAGTTTGTTACCCCGATTTTGTTTTTTGTCCATGGATTGATGAGTTTGAACAGCGGTATACTACTGTTGCCTTTATTTACATGCAACGTTATGGTAAAATATTCATGTAAAAATTTGTTTTGGTATATGTTTGTCATTAAATACATTTTCTTCTCTCGGATTATGGAATAAAACAATTACTGTCTTTTGTTTCGGTGAATATGGGGTTTAATTGACTTTTAAAAACTGATATTCACTTCGACCGTCGGCCTCAATGAATATCATATTTTAAAAAGTCAATAAAACCGTATATTTACCCCATCAAAAGACAGTAATTGTATAATATTCCTTAATATCTGATAATAGCAAATTGGAATTAAGATTACAAGTATGAAAGAAACATATAGATATATATATTTGACGTTGCATTCCATCATTTTGCACAAAAAATGGCATAGAAAAATCTACAAACGTATCCATTATTTTACTAACCTAAGCAGAAAAAAATCAAATTCATCCGCCAAGGGAGCAAACTTTCCTCATTTCGTATAGTTAAAAAGGAAAAATAACGGAGATATCAAACTATGTGGAAAATTCTAAACGGAAAAAAACTTAATCAAAGGGCAAAATCAAAAGCTCAGACACATCAAACGAATGGATATCAACTGTATTATTCCTGACTTGTTACCGGTATTTTTTATGTAGTAAAAAATCTTGATAAAACGACAAGATATCGACACGCAATTACGACTACATCAGGTTACTGTAGCTTTTGTCCTTTTTGGTTTATAGACATATCGTGGTTTATAAACGGAGAAGATGACAAAATGGCCACATGCAGAGAATTGATACTCTAAATTTAAAATCAATGGTTATCTCTAATCTATCAGAATAAAACTTTAATATTGATGAATTTGAGCATTTTTATACAGAATGGACATAATATCAATTTTTGATTTTTTTGCGAAGTTTTCCTTTAAGACTTATCGCTACCTTTTTGATGCACAAAACATAGTGCATTGATCATAACATTATATACATCCTATCCATGAACATTTCCAGAAATTTGTCGATTTAATATCAGCTCAGATACTCAAGGCACAACATGATATTAAACTTGTGAAGAAAATTACATAAATTTTGCAAGGTGCATGAATCTAATATATCTATTCTAAAACTATAAATGATGTCATTGTTTAAAGAAATCTTTAAAAATTGGAGTTATCTTCCATTGTCTAGAATTGCTGTTTAATATACTACAAGGAATACAATATTTAAGTTTTTTCACACTGATAAATTGAAGCAATCTTTACCCTCCTCTGTGCAAACAATCACGTTGATTATATCTTGTCACATAATTTGTACAAAGAACTACATGGTCAAAATTTTCAGGCATGATGGCAATCCCCCCATGTCTTCTAGTATTTGCCACAGGACATTAACAAGAATTAGTAAATAAATTAATCAAAGTTAACATATTTTTCTTTAAAATTAAAAAGAATATTAAAGGTCTAAAACTTTCCATATATGAGTTGACAAGTGACCATTTTACTTTGAGGTAAAATTATAATTGTCCAAACCACAATTTTTGTTATTTTTTTTAAATATTTTATGAACTACAATTCAGCGGTTTCTGAATTTTGTAACAATCATAATGTGAGCATATTATAATACATTTCTGGGCCCCATTTTCGGATTCATTGCTAAGCAACAGACTTGGGTTGTTTGTAATCATCAAAAAGGTGTAATAGATTACAATTTTTCAAATAATCATTGTAATCATTTTAATCATTGTAATCAGTAATCAGCCAAAAATCTGATTACATGTACTTTTCTTCAAAATACAATTGTTTGACACATCTCAAGATAAGGATTATTTATAACTATTATAAAATGTTTGATTTATTAGACTTATTTGAGGTAAATATTGTCAATCATGATCCTGAGTTTGATTTTTGTTGATTTAGCAACTGTCTGATATGATCTGTACACCAAATGCTTGTATATTCTTTTATAATGCAATGTGTATGTATGATTTTTTTTCGTTGCCACTAGTAGAGCTTTTATAACTGCCTGCATTTTTACCACAACCAAGATGCCTACATTTTTATTGTTTTCGTAATCACTGTAATATTTTGGTTATTTTATTTTTGCAGCTGCTCCTGAAGGTGATACATGCATTGGGAACAACACTGCCACCTATACACAAAACCTAAAACCTCAGTACTGTAAGTCTGTAATCATCGTAACATTGCTACATGTACAAAAAATTCTCGTCACTTCTACATGTACTCAAAATCTTTTATGTCTCAGCAGAGGTACACCATAGACTACCTGTCCATATGCATATCTGTTCTTACATCATCTGTCCCTAAATAATGTATTTGTTCTCTGACTTTAGATTGTCTCTTCCAATTGTTTTGAAATTATACGCAATACTTAATACAACAAAACTCAGATCGTGTTGAAATTTGAGGGTGGAACTTTCACTATTCTTCAATTATGTCCCTTAATCTTTATATGTTATCCAAGCAAGGGCATCATCAGTCCCATGGATACATCCCCAACTTACTGTTACATTCTTTCATTAATTTGAACCCTGATAAAATGTCTCTGTGCATTGAAAAATGATGAAATTTGTCTTTATTTTTTATTTCAGGGAACAACAATCATTTACAAAGTCAAGAAATGCTTACACCCTTAACTAACCAACCTCGTAAGTCAAATTATAATACACATGTTTTACATAACAAGTGCACATGTGGAACGGGATCTATTTACCCTTCCAGAGAACATGAAATGTACAGTACAAACAAGAACAAACGTAAATTACTTACCACATGGACTGAATGTTTGTCTGTATAAACACACATTTTCAACATTTTTGTAAAGAAAAAATAGAATTAATAAATGCAAAATCTAAAGAAGGTGGGTTTAGTTCTGCTTTTCAATACAGTGAAACCTGGCTAAAGCGAATCCTGCATAAACCGATCAACTTTAGAATCCAAACATGTTCTGAAGAACATTCATATCAAATTGCATGCGTTGTGAACCTGATAAAACCGAACATCGCCAAAAACCGAACAAAGTCTATTGTCCCGAAAAGGTTCGGTTTAAACAGGTTTCACTGTAGAAGTAATAAATGCAAAATCTAAAGAAGAAGGTGGGTTAAGTTCTGCTTCTCAATATTTACTAAACTTCTCTGAAAGTACTTTTGCAATTGTCTAATTTTGCATGTATATCTTGTCTTCTTTCACAGGGTACTGTAAAATCAGAAATTATTGCGATGTTTTTATTTATTGCAAAAAATGCAACCAGGTTATAACCTCAATAATTTTAAACTGTTATTTTTAATAAAAAAAATTATGAAATAAACAGGATTTTTCTTTAATATTGCAAAAATTAAAATCTTATCACAATAATAAATGTACAACAGATTTCTGAATTTACAGTAATACCTGCTTACCAACCTTCAATGTTAATTTTCTGTTTATTTTAGCTCCTGAATTTTGGTGCATTATTACTTATTTTGAACTTGATCAGCAAGTAGGGGAAACATTTAAAGTTTCTTACAGTTATTCCACAGTGAAGGTTGATGGATATACTGACCCATCCAGTTTAGACAGATTCTGTTTAGGACAGCTCTCCAATGTTCATAGGACTGAAGCAAGCGAGCGGGCTCGGTAAGAATAAAGAAGGCTTAATCAAGCATATAACCATGTGTACATGACTTTAAACAATACATAATGATAAATGTAGTTATTAAATCAGTGGTTGCATGCAAGGATGTTAAGCTAAAGAAGTTAATGCAAATTTATTTGAGAGTTATGTCCCTTTGAACTGACATTTTTGGCTTAAATAAACTATTGCTACAATTTGTCAATCATCACAACTTCTCTTAAATTAAACATCAGAATTTCATGAAACTAGTTAGTATATGAGGACATAATATAGAGATATTATATATCCACAAGAAACTTTTATCAGTTTATTTTTATGCCCCACCTGCGATAGTAGAGGGGCATTATGTTTTCTGGTCTGTGCATCTGTTCATCTGTCCATCCCTTTGTCCATCTGTCTGTACCGTTCCAGGTTAAAGTTTCTGGTCGAGGTAGTTTTTGATGAATCTGAAGTCCAATTAACTTGAAACTTAGTACACATGTTCTATATGATATAAAATTTTAATGCCAAATTAGAGATTTTACCCCAATTTCACGGTCCACTAATGATCCTGCGAGTGGAGCATCCGTGTACTGGGGACACATTCTTGTTTTAGTAGTAATGAGTCTTTGAATCAGGTGTAATGTTATTTGCCGAGTAACACTGTAGGGCTTGGGGTATGAAACCATGCTCACAAAGGTTTTATAGTTCCAGTTGTACAGATAGTAGTTTTACCCTTGTCCATCTGCACCTACGTTCCAAAATTGTTTTATTTTGTGTTTTAGATTACACATAGGTAAAGGAGTACAGTTAGATTACCGTGGTGAGGGAGATGTATGGATCAGGTGTGTCAGTGACCACAGTGTATTTGTACAGAGCTGTTACCTTGACCGTGAGGCTGGCCGAGCGCCAGGGGATGCTGTGCATAAAATATATCCCAGTGCATATATAAAGGTAATGGTGAATTCAATGTACATAAAATATATCCCAGTGCATATATGAAGGTAATGTTGAATTCACTGTACATAAAATATATCCTTGTGCATATATAAAGGTAATGGTGAATTCACTGTAAATTGGAAGATAATAAGGACTGAATGAATATTATCTGTAAAACACTCAACAATCTCTAATACTTGATATACAAAACTTTCATTTTGAACAGACCCGACTATGATATATTTTTTATGCTTTATCATACACTTCAGGTTCAGTTATTTTATAAGATACATCTCAACAATTGTTTTATAAAATAAGTTTTAGAAATACTTATAGGGAAAGCAAATTTGAAGCAATTGCACTTCAGACTAAAAAATAGATCTTAAAAGAGATACTCATTGAAATATCAAAATTTTCAAAAAAATCTTTCAGTGGTGTTGAATCTGTGAACAACAGGTTCTGACTTGGGACAGGTTCATAAAAAAGCATATTTTTGTTGGTTTATTGTTTTGTACCTTAAATTAGGTGTTGGTTTTCATGTTCAAATTGTCTTACATTTTGTACATTTTTTCATTGCTGGTGGCTGTACTGTGGCATCTATTTGCTAATATCCATGTCATTAGAACTCTGCTGGATAATTGTCTCAATAGCAATGGTATCATATCATCTTATATATTGTAACATTTGAATTTTTTTTGAAGGTATTTGATATTCGTCAGTGTCATAGACAGATGCAACAACAAGCGGCTACAGCCCAGGCGGCAGCTGCTGCACAGGCTGCTGCTGTTGCAGGAAATGTTCCAGGACCTGCTTCAGTTGGTGGCATCGCTCCAGCTGTTGGTATGTTAACATTAATTAAAAGTAATAAGAATGTTTACAATGAAAATTTGCCAAACATTCTTTTGTTCCACATTTTTCGTAATTTAAAGTTATAAAAAAAGGTTATGGTATTATTGCAAAGGTTGTGGATTTCTATTATTGGTAACCTGGCAATTCTTTAACAAGATCACTATGTGCACAAAACAATAAAACAGACAGTGTCCTCAATTGGTAATCTCTTATTAATTTTAAGTCTTGTATATATGTTTCCTTGATAAATTTTCAGAATGGATTTTATTTCAAAATCTTTTAATCTCATTTGATTTTCATTAATCAAAAGATATGTTGGATAGGTCTCATTCAGATAACAATTTGACAACTTGAAAAATCCGACACTCTGTCATCATTGTCAGTGTTTACATAAAGTTTAAATTGGGGTCCAATTTTTATAAGATATTAATGATTTTGTCAACCCTTCATTGAAATTTATGAAAAATGCACATAAATTCACAATTAGGGCCGTCTTACAAGAGGTTGGCCACAATATTCTATGAACGAGTCCCCATTACCAAGCTTGAGTAAACTTTCCTCTCCCATGTTTTCGGAAGTAACTAAGAAGATTGAGTGTTGATAAAAAGATAATGTTGGATTTTTCTCATTTAGATAGGAATTTAACAATTTGAAAAATCTGGAAACATAAAAGTATTATCAGCTCAAAAATATCTATTCTATATTTAGTTTTTAAGTCCAGTAAATTTAATAAAAAAATTGAGAAATTTGAAAAAATACAGTAAATTTCCTTTATACATAAACCAAAGACTGACCATGTGCATGTCAAAGGACAGTCTCAAAACACAGATTTTTTTATTACAGTGTTAATTCATCAATTTTTATGTGCTTTTATTTTTGCAATTTTCTTTACTTTCAGGTTTAAGTGCGGCTGCAGGGATAGGCGTTGATGACTTACGGAGGTTGTGCATATTAAGGTTGAGCTTTGTGAAAGGCTGGGGTCCAGATTACCCTGGACACAGCATTTAAGAGACCCCATGTTGGATAGAGGTACAGCTCCATCGACCTCTGCAACTTTTGGACGAGGTTTTGCAAACAATGCCACTTAGTGATCCCCGCCCTCGAGGGTTCTTTTTAGGATGAATTTAGAAATATATATTTTCTTGGAAGTAGAAATCTGATCAGGTCGGACACTTTAAAAAAATACACTTAAATGTTCGTTGCAACGGCATTACAAACTGTGCCGTAAATATGTTGTTTTTGTAGCTATTTTGTGGTAAAAACTTATAGTGCTATTATGTTTAGCTAAGTAAGACTAACCGATGAACACTGAGATAAAGGATTGTCACATTTGTTTTGCAAAATGCAGTAAATATGTGTATACTGTGGATTCATTTATTTCCGTGGGTATCAATTTCCGTGGATTGCAGAATAAAGCATATTGTATTTGTTGGACGTGTAAATTGGTAGTTCACATGTACTCACGAAACCAACGAAAATTGGTATCCAACTTATAATAATGAATTCACAATAGTTTGGCTAAAATACCAAAGAAAACAAGATATTTTGCATAACTAAATCAAATATTGTGTTCACTTAGCTTCCATATTATGAATGTTTACATATCATTCCAAAGTCAAGGGAACCATTTTTGTAAATTTCATTATAAACATATTGTGTCTAATATGATTTCAACACTATGCCCCATTTATGGGCATTATTATTTCTGGTCTGTGCTTCCGTTCATCTGTTCGTTCGTTTGTTCGTCTGTCCGTTAGTCCGTCTTTTCCGCTTCAGGTTAAAATTTTTGGTCGAGGTAGTTTTTGATGAAGTTGATGTCCAATCAACGTGAAACTTAGTTCACATGTACCCTTTGATATGATCTTTCTAATTTTAATGCCAAATTAGAGTTTTTACCCAATTTTCATGGTCCAATGAACATAGAAAATGATATTGCGGATGGGGACACATTCTTGTTTTTTTATTCAGAACTTAACCGTGCAATAAGTTATTTACTAATAAGAATTACATAGAAAAAATTGCAAACACTGACTTTTAATTATATATTAATATGCGCTTTTAGTCTACATCAATACTCATTAATGAAAGTCAAATCAATCAATCAACATGAACATAAATATGAATGAAAAAAAAGTTTTTTTTGCACACCTATTAAACTATTTACAGATTTTCGCCAAACAGCTTGAGATGAAAAGCAAAGCTAATGTATGTGATTAGTTAAACCTTTGAAAATTTTTATGTCAATTAATAAATGTTATTTTACATAAGGGCTATTCCATTAAAATGTATGGGGAGGGTAGGAAGTAAAGTTTAATTATTGAAAGTTGGTCATGGGTCTTTTTTTCAGTATTTGTCTATTACCACAATACAAATTATCTACAAAAAATAGTTATTGGTTGAAGGAATATTTTGATATCCTTCCTACCCTTTCACATTCATGTTAATGGAATAGCCCTAAATGTTGTTAGAGATTTTTATTCATTGTATATATATCATTGTTATCTTATAATTTTTACATGTTATTTTTATGTTGATCATGTGACTAATGGAGAATTTATTGACTTGATCATGTGATCTGCCATGTCACTGGTCATATGACTTGTCAATCTAAGGAGTAGTTATTGAAAGACTGAACCAGGCGTTGCATTTTGTATGTTATACATTGTTTATATATTTTCAAATGCTGTCGGAGAAAAGATAAGATCTATTGATAGTAATTTCTAGAATTAATTGGTGTAAATTTATATGTTTATATGTGCAAATTTTACATGAATTTTTTGTCTCTATAGATCTCTTAAAATACACTGTCTTTTTTTTCTAGACATTACTTCAAAACAATTTTCATTCTGATTTTACTTATATAGTAAGCACAGTGTATTGTTATCCATAAATATAAAAAGTTAATTTCAAATAGAAACCCAAATATTTCTTCTGTCTTTCAACCATGTTTAAAAATAGCATTGGAAATTATTCATCAAATAATAAATCAACATACATGAATGTTTTGTAGAGTTATCTCCACAAAGTGATTTGAAAAATTGTTACTGTTAAAAAATTATGAAATTGATTTAATTATTATTAAATATTTGGCCTTAAACTCCTGAGGAGGGTAAATCTAAAATGCGCTTTGACTGCAAATAATTTATAACTTAATGTTTACAATTTTTAGATCTTTTTTTATATACAATGTTTGTCTTAGAAAAATACTAAGACATTGTAAGAATGTTCGTCTCTTTTGTTTTTATGTGATATATAGGAATATTTTGCCATTCGCCTGATGGTGTCATTTAACAATTTGTACCCTCTTTATTATAAATAGTTTAAAAAGCCATTGGTGAAAATCTTACATAAAATCCATGTCATTGCTTCATAGTTTTGGAAGGAATAAACATGCCAATGTTAAATGTATAAAAAATCTAGAGAGAATTATTTACTGCCAATTTTTCTATGGCTTTCATGTATCTCTCAAAGAAAAAGGATAGTGACTTTGTAATTTGTCCTGCACTTTTGAATCAGAGTAGTGAAAAACAATGATCAACCAGATATTAAAGGGCTGTTCTAGATAATAATATTTCCCCCAGAGACGGCATGTTTTTTAAACCCCCACCACCCTCAGAAATAACAATAAATTTGAACCACACTCCCTTTCAAATTGGTATTTCAAATACAGCCACGCACATAATACTTAAGAAATTGCCTTCTCATAGTATTTTCTGGAGAAAGTGGAGAACATTCAAAATATAATTACTGTCGATGCAAGCACATGTTTAAATTAAAAATACCAAAATAAGTCATTACTAGTGGACATTAAGCGAAACTGTTGTAAACAAAATTTACATAACTACATGTATTATCATGTTCTCAGATATAAACACTGTCTCTAAGTGTTCATTCAGATAAAGAAAGCATAGAAAACTAAGCATGTGGTTGCTAGCACATGTTTAAATTTAGGATAGTGAAATAAGTCATTACTAGCGAACATTAAGGAGGTACCCAACACCTTGACAAACATTAATTTGTTTCGTTTAATTTTAATTAAATTTTGACAAAGTATTTACTTTGACCCTTTAACAAAAATATCAAAAATTAAAAATTTTGAACCAACCATTTTATCAGAAAAAAATACACTGGTTATATAGCAGTTTGACAAACAGTAATTTTTATCATTGAGAAGCTTAATATTCCCTTTACAATGCAACGTAATAAAAAAGTTTAGATGACTTTACAGAGTTATCTCCCTGTAGTGGTAGCTACCACCTTACGTGCAACTGTTGTAAACAAACTTTACATTACTACATGTATTATGTTTTTCTTTTGTTTTACAGTGTGAATTTTAATTATTGTTATCTCAAAAAGCTGTGTTATAAGATCCATTGCCAAAATGATAAATCAAAACTCAGTATTGTACACTTGATGTTAAACAAACCATTGTACATTGTGTAATTGTATTATAATAAAACAACAGAAAAACTTAGATGGTAGTTATGTATGTAAGAGGTCTCACTGAGGTTTACAGAATAGAGATTAATGAACAGAATTATGGGCAAAATGATATAAAAAATACAGAAATAAAGAAAAAAGTATCGAACTTATCAGACTGACAGTACAACACTTTTATTGATTTAAACCCTGGCTCAATGGTAATAAACAAGCGATGATAGTTCGATTGAACAAGCAATAGGTGATCGAATATTGTTCACTCTTCCACATGGACTCTGCTCAAAAGCTTATATTAATGGCACATGCATTAAAAGATTAAATTAAAAACAAAATTGAGGGATGGGTTGAATTTTGTTGTCAAAACATCGATCCGAAGGATTTTACTAATTGCATTGAAATGCCAATTATGCTAATTATTTAGCTTTTGTCTTTTTTTACTCATTACTCAGTAATTTAGCAATCGGTTTACTAGATTTGGTGTATGACATATGATCATAAGATGTACATGTTTTAACACAAATGTAATAAAACTGGAATGAACAATCACAAGACCTGTAGGTAACTGCTATACAGTGAACCTCACAGTCTTAACCTATCCGGAAAGGTTTGTTGCTTCTCCTTTTGACACACCCATGAAAAAAGAGGGCATTTAAACATGAAAAATTAAAAGATAATTTGTTTTCATTTCTATGGCTTACAACACGGCTTAATGAAGTTGCCTCTATGAGGAACGCTCAAGAAAATGGTTTACAAGCCAAAACATCTATAATACTAAAATTACGAGGTCCAATTTATCAGCCGTCATCAGGTAAAAACGACAAATCAAAGAATTCAACTTTATATATAACTAATATAGGGCAATGGTGTAGATTAAAAATTACACCACACCAGACCCTTTTGTTTTCCACATAATTAATATTGCCAATAATTAACAAGTTCCGGGTCGAGTCCGATACCGATACCAATAGTATATTCACCTGGCTGTTACCTATTACCTTATCTGTACATTCTGCATTTGACAGGCGCACCACCAAAAGATGTATTAGGCAAACGGGTCATAATCACCATGTTGACACTCCTAAATTCAATCATTGTCAAATTGTTCCCTATTGTAGTATTTTAATCAGTAAGACTTTCTAAGATAACAATACAAATACTAAAAATCTGGACTTAAAATAAAGCGTATAGGTACAGTTTTCAATTTGTTAGCGGGCATGACGTAAACAGCGAATACAAGAATTCAACTTTATTTACAATGCTGTTGATTAAAAAAATACTCCATTCCAGGACCTTTTGTTTTCCAAATAATTAATAAATACCAATAGTTCCCAAGTTCCAGGTCGACGGGTTCAAACAGAAATATCTTGAAAGCAGAGAAAACTGTGTATCTTATAATCGGTATGACTTTATCAGATGATAATACCAATACTAAAATAAGGCTTACGCATTGTTATTTACTTTAATTCAGTCATGGACCCGCGATATCACGGGTGTGTTCTAGTGTTTTAGAAGATTATACAATATGTACCATTTTTAGCTCACCTGGCCCAAAGGGCCAAGTGAGCTTTTCCCATCACTTGGCGTCCGTCGTCTGTAGTCCTTCCTCTGTCGATCATCCGGCGCCGTTAACTTTTACAAAAAATTTCTCCTCTGAAACTCCTGGGCAATTAAACCAAACTTAGCCACAATCATCATTAGGGTATGTAGTTTAAAAAATGTGTCCGTCGACCTGGCCAACCATCCAAGCCGCCATGGCTAAAATAGAACATATGAGTAAAATGCAGTTTTTGGTTTATAACTCAAAAACCAAAGCATTTATAGCAAATCTGACAAGGAGTAAAATTGTTTAACAGGTCAAGATCTATTGTCCTGAAATTTTCAGATAAATCGGATAACCGGTTGTTGGGTTGCAGCCCCTGAATTTGTAATTTTAAGGAAATTTCGCTGTTTTTGGAAATTATATTGAATATTATTATAGATAGAGATAAACTGTAAACAGCAATAATGTTCAGCAAAGTCAGATTTACAAATAAGTCATGATGACAGAAATGATCAGTTGACCCCTTTAGGAGTTACTGCCCTTTATAGTTAATTTTTAACCATTTCTCGTTATCTTAGTAAATTTTTACAAAATCGTCTCCTCTGAAAGCTAAATTAATCAAAACTTGACCACAATCATCTTTGGGGTATGTAGTTTGAAAAATGTGTCCGGTGACCCGGCCATTCAACCATGATGGCCGCCATGACTAAAAATAGAACGGAGTAAAATGCAGTTTTTGGCTTATAACTAAAAAAAACAAAGCATTTATAGCAAATCTGACATGGAGTGAAATTGTTTATCAGATTAAGATTTATCTGCTCTGAAATTTTGGGATGAATTGGACAACCCATTGTTGGGTTGCTGACCCTGAGTTGTTAGCTTTAAGGACATTTTGCTGATTTTGGTTAGTATCTTGAATATTATTCTAGATAGAGATAAGCTGTAAACTGCAATAATGTTCAGCATAGTAAAATTTACAAATAAGTCAACATGACTGAAATGGTCAATTGACCCCCTAAGAAGTTATTGTCCTTTATATTTTGAATTTTTACTAACATTTTCCACTGAAACTACTGGGCTTAGTTCATTATAGATAGAGATAATTTTAAGCAGCAAGAATGTTCAGTAAAGTAAGATGTACAAACATATCACCATCACCAAACCACAGTTGTGTCATGAATCCATCCTCTTCCTTTGTTTAATAATCACAAAGACCAAGGTGAGCGATACAGGCTCTTTAGAGCCTCTAGTTTAAAGCCACAAGAGTTTAGGCGTCTTTTGGTTAAACGGAATGTAAACTTGTGCATCTACCAGCGTCCAAATATGTATGCAAGTCCAAATACTTACGTATCTGAAGTCTGTTGAAAAGAGGGCCACGCATTTTTTACTTTAAGGAAACCTCACGACAACTCTGTAAGGTGCCTATAGTTGGTCTGACTATTGTCATATATTTCATCCAGTGGTGATGTTGAAATTGTACCCCTCAATTCCTTGGGATTCATTTTACAGGACCTACATATTGATAACAATTGATTTGTTAATGTTCTCGTCCTAAATATCCAAGAAATAGTTGTCAATTGACGACTAGAACCCTCAAACTGAGGTCAGTATTGTCTTAATGAATTGTAATCACACTTTTTATACAGGACAATTTACAGATACAAACTGGTTGATTGCACTGTGACCAATCACTGGTGTTATAGAACAACGTAAATATATAGCACTGTTGCATATTGGTCGAGGTATCACTGTACATAGAAATTACAGATCACAAGTCCTACATACTAGCCTATGGTTCCTTTACAAAAGGGGTTAAAGATACAGAGGTGCAATATACAGGTATAATACTCATTTCTGTGTGTGCAACAGGTGACTTTGGAATTTCCATACATATTATACAAAAAAAAAAGAGTACACAAAGCAGCAAACTTAAGTGTAAGTAATACACCATAACAAAAGGGAAATAACGGTAAAACAAACAACAGTCAAAACATACAGCAAACAGAACAAAGACCACAAAGGAAGAAAACAACCCAAACCTTTTTTAAACAAGATTACCTAGAAGGTAAAACAAACGATTATAATCACTATAGTCAATTACATAAACCATGCAAGGTATTTCTAGAGACTACGTATCAACGAAATCATGCAAGAACCATGATAGAATAGAACGCCTGAGACTGATACTTTACCAGCTGTTTACAACAAATTATAATATGAACAGATAGCCTGACCTTTTCATGCGTAGTAAATAAAGGCAACAGTAGTATACATCTGTTCAAAACACAAAATTGGGGTAACAAACTAAAACTGAGGGAAACGCATTAAATATAAGAGGAGAACAATGTTACACACAAAGAAACGGACTAAGCATAAGACAAAATTCGATGAGAATAACAAATATAACATCAAAACCAAATACATGAATTGGAATAGAAAAGTACCGTGACACGTCTGATAGTAATGTGAATTCACACTCAAATATAAGAGAAAACAAACGACACAACGGAAACACAACCTTAAAATGTTACACACACAGAAACCAACTTTGATATAACAATGGCCAGTTTCCAGACTTGGTACAGGACATTTTTAAAGATAAAAATGGTGGGTTGAACCTGATTTTGTGGCATGACAAACCTCGCACTTTAAAATATAATGGCAATGTTAAACATAATAATACAGGACTACAATACAAATAAATAGAAGAACGTATTAGACAAAGAAACACATGATTAATAGAAAACAAAAGGCATCAGGTTTAAAATTCAATACGCCAAAAACGCGCCTCGTACACACAAGACTCACCAGTGACGCCAAGATATAAAAGATCGAAAGTGAAAAAAAGTACAAAAAGTTGTACAGCACTGAAGATCAAAAGTTGAAAAAGGTTGTATCAAATACGGCTATGTTTTTCTTCTGGGATAAGAACATTCTCACTATTGAGAACAATTTATGCTATATTGCAAACAGCAAATTTTATCAAATGAATATAAAAGATATACATAATGAAACTGAAGTATTAACTAATTACAGAAAACAAAACCCGAATACATAATACAAAGACCAACACATACTAGTAACATGCATGCACTATTAACCTAAATTCCAAAATCAATTCTCATTTATGGTTCAAAGAGATGAACCTATATAGTCCGGCGGCTACAAGCATATGTCAGACGAATTGTGTCAACTATTACTCTTTTATTTCAGATAGGGAGGCATTCGAAAAAAATGTCTCACTTCTGGTTAAATTCAAAATGGCGGACATCATACTTAAATCAGCCCTATATCGAAGGCTGGTATGTGAAAAGGTGTTATTATCATGCTACTAACATAATATTTGGTACCAACCTTTGTTTTGTACTACTTTTGGATATTTAATATAATTATTATGATTTTAAAAACCCTACTTCCGGTAAAATCCAACATGACGGATATAGTACTAGAATAAGCATATTTTTAGGGAGGGTAATTGAAATGTGTTTTAATGTATTGCTACTATCATTACGCTGGACAGGAACCTTTCTTTTGTGCTTCCCATTGATACAATGTACAAGACATATCAATTTTCTATTTTAATATTCAACTTTTTTCATCTTTGATTAAGAGTTTTAGATAGATTGTTTAAAACAAAATAAAATTACTGAAGTACTAAAACATTTTTCAAATATTACTATTTGGCTGAAAATACATTTTATTTCACCACCACATGTAAACAAAACGGTATACGGGAGACCCGATTATCCACAGTAACAATGACCTCGATGTCCCCTGTATCTGTATATCTGTATGAATGCGTTTTCGATACTAATTCTGGCTTTAATGAAAACGGTTTGCGAGAGCGCCGCCGATTTATTGACGAGACGTAAGAGCATATTTGACACTCTACACGCTTGATGCGCGCACTACAGTGTCGTCTTGCTGATTTGACGCGATCACTGTCTTTACAAAGAATGAGTTTGAGTATTGTGGTGTTTTGCTTAGTGGAATGCCAAAACACTTAGAGTGATTATTTACTTGCTTTTCCACAATATTTGCTGCGTGGTATTCTTCGAACTTCTTAGCCGTTACGTGTCTCTTATGACGTGCTTTTTGGAGAAATTCGTCTGGTTCAATAGTGAGAATTATCCCCTAAACCACTTTGTACATACATATCAACTTCTAGCTTGTTCGTCTTGCAATTGTCCGGAAGTCTTGTAGTAACAGTTTGGCAAGCATATTGGAGACACACCCGTTCTCTCTTGACTTGTAACCTATGGGGATAAATCTTGCCGCTTGACGTTGTATCTTTTCTAGCTTATTTATGTTTGTTACTGTGTAGGGGTCCCATACTATGGCTCCATTTCCATCGTTGATCAACGAGCGAGATGTAAGCTGTTTTTTTAGCACACCTGGCCTTAAAGGCCAAGTGAGCTTTTCTCATCACTTGGCGTCCGTCATCGTCCGTCGTCCGTCGTCTGTCGTCCGGCGTTAACTTTTACAAAAATCTTCTCCTCTGAAACTACTGAACCAATTCAAACCAAACTTCATCTGATTGATTCCTAGGGTATCAAGAATAAAGTTTGTGTTTTAATTCCCATTTCATCAAAAAACATGGCCGCCATGGCTAAAAATAGAACATAGGGGTAAAATGCAGTTTTTGGCTTATAACTCAAAAACCAAAGAATTTAGAGCAAATCTGACATGGGGTAAAATTGTTTATCAGGTCAAGATCTATCAGCCCTGAAATTTTCAGATGAATCAGACAACCCCAATGTTGGGTTGCTGCCCCTAAATTGGTAATTTTAAGGAAATTTTACTGTTTTTGGTTATTATCTTGAATATTATTATAGATGGAGATAAACTGTAGACAGCAAAAATGTTCAACAAAGTAAGATTTACGAATAAGTCAACAGGACCAAAATGGTCAGTTGACCTCTTTAGGAGTTATTGCCCTTTATAGTCAATTTTTAACCATTTTTCGTAAATCTCCATGATCTTTATTAAAAATCTTCTCCTCTGAAACTACCGGGCCAAATTAATCCAAACTTGGCCACAATCATCATTTAAGTATCTAGTTTAAAAAATAAGTTTTGTGACCGAGCAAACTAACCAAGATGGCCGCCACGGCTAAAAATAGAACATGGAGGTTAAATGCAGTTTTTGGTTATTACTCAAAAACCAAAGCATTTAGAGCAAATCTGACAACGGGTAAAATTGTTTATCTGGTCAAGATCTATCTGCCCTGAAATGTTAAGATGAATTGGACAATCCGTTGTTGGGTTGCTGCCCCTGAATTGGTAATTTTAAGGAAATTTTGCTGTTTTTGGATATTATCTTGAATATTATTATGGATAGAGATAAACTGTAAACAGCAAAAATGTTCAGCAAAGTAAGATTTACGAATAAGTCAACAGGACCAAAATGGTCAGTTGACCTCTTTAGGAGTTATTGCCCTTTATAGTCAATTTTTAACCATTTTTCGTAAATCTCCATGATCTTTTACAAAAATCTTCTCCTCTGAAACTACCGGGCCAAATTAATCCAAACTTGGCCACAATCATCATTGATGTATCTAGTTTAAAAATTGAGTTTTGTGACCGAGCAAACCAACCAAATTGGCCGCTACGGCTTAAAATAGAACATAGGGGTAAAATGCAGATTTTGGCTTATAACTCAAAAACCAAAGCATTTAGAGCAAATCTGACAAGGGATAAAATTGTTTATCTGGTCAAGATCTATCTGCCCTGAAATGTTAAGATGAATCGGACAACTCGTTGTTAGGTTGCTGCCCCTAAATTGGTAATTTTAAGGAAATTTGCTGTTTTGGGTTATTATCTTAAATATTATTATAGATAGAGATAAACTGTAAAGAGCAATAATGTACAGCAATTTAAGACTCAAAAATAAGTCAAAATGACCAAAATGTTCAATTGACCCCCTAAGAAGTTATTGTCCTTTATAATCAATTTTTAACAATTTTCATAAAATTTGTAAATTTTTACTAACATTTTCCACTGAAACTACACGGACAAGTTCATAATAGATAGAGATAATTGTAAGCAGCAAGAATGTTCAGTAAAGTAAGATGTACAAACACATCACAATCACCTAAACACAATTTTGTCATGAACTGTCTGCTTCCTTTGTTTAATTCACATATACCAAGGTGAGCGACACAGGCTCTTTAGAGCCTCTAGTTTTAATCTTGTGGGCAGTATTTCAAGTTTCTTCTTTGAAAGCCTAGTGTTGAATTTTCTTTCTTTGCCACGATTAATATGTGGGTAGTCCATGTGAGGTCTTCCGAAATTTGTTGGCCTAGGTACGGGTTAAGCTTGACTTGTTGCAGTATATGTCCATTTACACGTTTTTATGGCTTTTGTTTCTGATGCTTAGGATGTAGCATGTTTTGGCATTGAACCGCATTACCCAGTACACCCACAATGTACAAGCCTCTGACAAATAATGAGGCCTTAGAAAGAGTTATCCTCTTTGTCCCTTCGACATTCATTAGAGCCTGAACTGGGTATCATAAGAATCAATTCCAAGCTCGTTCTCCTAACCACCTGCCTTATATATATGCGTGCAATATACCATGGCGGATGCGAATGAGTAACAAGCTTGGTATTTGTTCTTTTGCTAACTAGTCCGTCCCTTGTGAATGGCGAAGGGGAAAATATTATCCATTGGACGGACCCTTTTGAACAATTCTTTGTGAGACCTCTTCATCTTATCAGGAGCTTGTACAATATAGATATAAGAAACAATACCACGATCTTTGTAAATTTGGAAAATAAGCTCTCCGATTGTGAGTAAACATGTATTTGCGGCCATAAATAAGTCATTCTAAAGATCTTTAAGAATTTTAGTGATTTTATTTTGTTTTAATCAATCTATCCAAAACTCTACATCGAACATATGGATTGAGGACTCATCTTTGTAATTTACGTCATATTGATTTTTTTCTGGAAGTGTTAATTTTGTATTTAAACATATAAAGCTGAATAGAATTAGTGTTTTTGAGGATGACTTAAGGCCAAAAGTTTAATAACAAGCTAAAAAAAAAACATTTATTTACAGTTTGAAAAAAGTCGAATATTTTTTTTTTTTTTGATATTACCGGAAATAAGGGTTTTAAAGAAATATGTCTTATACAATGTATCCATGAGAAGCACCAAAGAAAAGTTCCTGCACAATATAATGATAGTAGCAATACTTTAAAACACATTTCAATTATCCTCCCTAAAAATAAGCTTATTGTAGTATACCCGCCATGTTGGATTTTACTGGAAGTAGGGTTTTTGAAGACATCTTTTCTATATATATTATATATCCAAAAGTAGTACAAAACAAAGGTTTGTACCAAATATTATGATAGCATGTTAATAACACCTTTTCACATACTACCCTACGATATTGGGCTAATTTAAGTATGATGTCCGCCGTTTTGGATTTTGCCGGAAGTGAGGCATTTTTTCAAATGCCTCCCTATCTGAAATGAAAGAGAAATAGTTGAGGAAGGTCTATGCCAAATTTCATGCTTGTAGCAGGATGTGCACAATTTTTCACAAAGCCGCCGTACTAATATAATTGTATTTTCATTGACATGCCAAATTCTAAATATTCTTCCGATAGATAGTTTTCAATTGTCATGACTTTAGACCTTGGCAACATGTGTCTAAGGGCAATGCCCTTTTTAATAATTGACATATCAAACCAAAACATGTGGTTCACGAATGCTCTGTTAACCTTACCAGATCGTAGTGATGGAATATGCAAACAGAATTTTGAAGCCTTTAATAGTTCGCAATTCGGTATTGATGGTTTTTCTCATTTTAGAATTAGTAGAATTTTTGACACGGGTGGGTGATTTTCTCATTGGCAATCCTACTATATCGCCTTATTTGATATCTTTAAAAAAAAAAAATTATCCAGAAAAAGACATTTCTCAAATGCAGAGGTCAGCATAACAAATTGAATTATAAAAGGGATTTTTGCACTTCGACCTATTTTAGCAGCACTTTTTCAGACATATAATCTGTATTTTTTGGCGCATGGTGTAAATGTCTGTCCAGCTAGGTTCATATTACATTATGTTGATAGTTCATTAGTGACCATAGTGTTTTCTGGTTTGGTTTCTCGTACCTTGATCTCATTTACGTGGATCAATGATTATTTGTATTTACATATCATATAGTAAAATCTTGATTTTAAGACTTTCAATATTACTTAAATCATGACCAATAAAGTAGGTGAGGTATTTTAGCGTATGCACTCTCCATTCTATAAACGTGGTATGAACGTGGTATAGATAGCTTCGTATGAACTACTTACAGTCCATCTAGATTCGTGTCAGTTCATGGACTAAGAAATTTAAGGATTTAGCAGTTCATCACCAGAAAGTAGGGGGATCGTTTGGTCTTGTTATCCATTCCTTTGATGTATTTGAGCTTTGAGTTTGCCATAATTTTCTAAAAAGATGCCTGTACCAAGATAGAGATATGACAGTTTTTTTTTCATTCGTGTGATATTTTTGAGCTTCTGATTTTGCCATTTTGTTAGAGACTTTCCGTTTGGTATTTTCCTCGGAGTTCGGTACTTTGTGCTCCGAAATGACAAGCAGTTCCCAAAGAATTGGTGACACTCGTGCTCATCTGTGCTGTGACACATATGTTCTATAGGGACCAACCAAGACTTCGATAATATTACAAGGGACCTTTGGTTCATAACTTTCTTGTATAGTTGAAGTAAGTAGAAAACTCTGTTAAGGGAAGATGGTATAAAACGGAATCCCTTGAATTATATATCGTATCGAAATTGATAACAAATACTTTATCTGCAGGTGCTACTTGAATTTTGCTTCCAAGAAACGGAAAGTTCCAAAAAAGAACAACATTATTTCAGTTGTAACACATTTTAATAAATGTTCTTAGAAATTTATAAATCTTGCGTTTTTCATATCAGTAAAAACCAGTATTCTGTGTGTATTGCATATCAATACATAGTCCCCTACCAATTAAAGACAGACAGACAGACATACATACAGACAGGTAGACAGTAGCACACCGAAAGTCTCTTTCGATTTTGTCGTTGGGGCACATATAAATGAAACATTTGGAGTGTTCTATTTGTGTAATGAAAAGAAAATCTCTCTATCTCTTACATGTTTTGAATAGATAAGCATTCAGCCAATGAAATCAAATACAAGCATTCAATAATTTTATTTATTTCATTAAATCAATAGATAATGATTACAAAATTAAGACATGTTCAAATTATCAAAACAATACATTTCTTTTTTGGTAAACTATATGAAGTTATTTCGTTGCATGATTCCATTTATCTCAAAAATTTGAAATTATATTCAAATCACAAAATGGCGTATTTGAATTTAATGTTTTCCAAACTAATATTTTTAAGTTTTTCTTCAACATTCCGATTAATATTCATATATGAACCACAATCTTAACTAAAAGTGTTGAACAAAGGTTGTTTTTACAATCATGTCAGTGCAATTAAAATCCTTTTTGTTAAAGACTTTTGGTCAGTAAATATATTATGTAAAAGACAACAAAAATTAAGTGTCAAATAAAAGTAACCAAATATTGCTTATAATAAAACAGCTAGCATATAACGTATAACAAGGAAAACTATTCGAACATAAGAGTCCATGCTAGTGTGTCTCCTCCTTTGGCTGTTATCACTGGCTCAACAAAAATAAGGAACAAATCATTAAAATTTTCCCTCTAGATACTATCTTTTGATTGAAAGAAGCTCCTGTCCAAGGTAATAATACAGGATGGTCTATGAATCTAATAAATGTATTTAAATTTTTAACTGCAGACTGTATGTAATGATAAATGGAACAAATTATAAGTCCATATATAATAAGTGACATACGGAAAACAGGGAATACATTTCCCTTTAGATACTAGTTTTTGATCACAAACAAGTTTCTACTCCAGTTTTGTAGAAATCCAGTTTACTTTAAGTTGAATGTTCCTCTGGTATCGTTTGACCCTCTTTTATTTAATTTTTTAAAACTTTAATCAAAGAGTTGATGTAAACGTATGAAAGGTTAAAAGTGAAATACAGACAAAATAAGGGACAAAAATGCCAAACTTTCCTGTGGATACCTTATTTTTAATCATTAATAAGCTTTTATGCAAGTTTGATAAAAATGGGAAAAAAAACCTTGGATGGTTGAAGAAAGTTATTAAAACTTTCACCACAGAGTTAATATTATGTTTACTTGAAGAAAAACTACGTAGATTTCTAAATAAAAAATGGTTAAACATAAATGAATATTTGGCAAAATTTTCTTCTGGATACTATCTTTAAATTATAATCAAGCTTTAGAAATTTCCAGGATAGTATACTAAAATTGTCAATATTTTAAAAGATTTAACCACAGAATGAAATGTCATTTTTAACTGACAGTAAAACTAAGTCCATTTATGAGTGAACAAGATATTGTTTTACAAAATTTACTTCTGGATACCATTTTATGATCATTAAGAAAGTTATCAAATTTTCAAAAAACTCTAACGACAGTAAATTTTTTGTTGACGTCGCTGCCGCCACCGCAAAAAGCAGTGACACGTTTCTTTTTCAAATTTTGAATAGTACAAACAAGTTGCAATTAATTTTATTTGTCATTTCGTAAGAACGAAATGTATAGAATTAACGAAGAGTATGTAGAGAGATTATAATATGTTGAACTTATTTATACAATCTTTGGTAATAATGATTTCATATAATCATGATAATTACAAAATATCTATACACTGCATGTCATGAATATAAACTAACGTATTCGTTTTCTTGCGAAATAACAGCTTAGGCAAATAAACTAAGTTTTTCAATACCAAAATATTTTTTTTCTGAGTTATCTTTCTTGACATAGCAATTTTTTAACATCTGGAGTAGAATGTGAATAAGATGTTCAAAAAGATTAAATCATATTTTTAAATTCAAATCAGAAGTTTAAAATTAATTTCATTTCTTAATGAAATTTTGCAAGAATAGTAAACTTAGGACCAATTAGTTTAAGCCCAAAATATACACTAAACAAGTAAAACAACACACACAAATTTTGGCATTTTATAAATTGATAATAAACATATCATACAAATATTTCCATAAGGCAACCAAAAAAGGTAATAAGATAAAACGGCATTTCTTTTTCTTACCAGAATTCAAAAATCAAAAAGTATTACAAATTTACAAATACATTATGTCGGAAAATACCTGCAATAGCAAAAATGATATTCTAAGAACATAAATGGTACCAGTATGAATGCACCAGATGCGCATTCGACACTTAATAATTACATAAAGCTATGACAGAAGAAGATATGAAACAGTCCTTTTAGACTCCTAAATTGAAAAATTCAAAAAGTATTACAAACTGACTGAATCTTTTCCTTCAGATATTTTTAAGACATAGGTTCGTCGAATACAAAAAATTTCGTAATCCTATTTTCAGATTTTGTCTTAATAATTACTAATACAGAACATACTTCTCCCCTTAAAATAAAATTACAAAAACTTCAAACATAGCCTCATATCTTTTTATTGATATTTAGATATAAATATATGTTTTCCTAAAAATGATATTCCGCAAAAATATTTATTTGACAAAGATGTTATGTGTGTTAAACGACTTATTTAGGTGAAGTCTTGATTAAATTATATCTACTTCGAATACACTCAGCATAGACACAGCGACAGCATACTTCAGTTTTATTCATTTATGGACAATAATGTGTGATATCATTCATAATCAAATGCGCACAAATGTGCACAACTTTCTTTGCAATCAAAATCAAAATCAACATTATCATTAAACAACGAAATCAAAATAAACACAAAAAAACCCAATTAACTTAAGAATATTTAAAATCTAGTCGTAAACATGAAAAGAAACAACAATAAAATTATCACGAAAAACATGTATAGAACTATATACAAGTACGCGAATCGCAAATTCCAGCTATGGTATCACGTTTATACAAACAATATCATACTTTCATTACTAGTATATATGATGCCAGTTAAACGAACAAATTACATTGTGCCGTCATAATTGATTTCTCTCTCTCTCTCTCTCTCGTGTTTGATCATGCGAAAGATATAAATGTTCGAAATAAAGGCAACAGTAGTATACCGCTGCTCGAATTTCATAAATCGATAGAGAAAAAACAAATCCGGATTACAAACTTAAACTCAGGGAAACGAAACATTTATCATTTCATCATGAAACACATTTTAAATAAGAATTATCAATTCAAGACTGTTACATCATACATATACAACCACTTAGATTGCGAATTCAAACTTTACAGAACAAAAAAAAAAGAAAGAAATTGAAACAAAACAAAACAAAATATAGCCAAACATAATCAATTATAAAACAATAATAAAAAGCAAATATTAAATGGGAAAAAAAGACAATTATAAACAACAATAAAACACAAAAACAAAATAAAAATATAACGCTTAAAATTACATTTGCTTTTTTGCTAAAACATGAGCAAAAACACCGAACACTAAATCATTGTTTAGATTGTTTGTCACGTAAGAACTTTAACTACAATATTTTTGTGACACACAAGATAAGAATAACCCTTTTCTCAGAAAGTTTGACAGAGGCACATGAAATAAAGACAAACATACTTTGAGGTCGTTAGGGCTATTTTCCAATGATCCATTTTCTTTTTCACCAATTTCTATTGTTTTAAACTTAGATACTTAGACACAATGTATTTTTCATGTTTCTGAGTAAAGATAATAATAAAGTACTCACCTTATGGTTGATGACAAATCATAGTGTGATGAACTGGGTTGTGTTACCTTTTGTGATCTTGTTGCTATTAAGTTCTAATTTATGTCACTATTATTGATGACTTCTTACCTTGTTTAAACCTTTTTTTTATTTTTGCCTTTTTTACTTTTGGAAAAGACGTTGTGCAAAAATACCGTTGGTACGAGTGATTCTAATACAAATCTTTACCTGAACGCTTTAGTAATGTACTCTTGGTATTTTTATATCAAATAAGTCACTAAACACAAAGTTAATGTAACATTACTTAATATATGTGTGCAGTGATATCAAATAATACATTACACTTTAGTGTTTACTGAAATCTCTATTTACATAATATGTACATTGCTATAAAATAAGTGACAGGTTTACTTAAATCTCTATTAACGAGTGCACATTGTTATAGAATAAGTGAAACCTCACAGGTTTATTAAAATCTCTATTTACATAATTGTGAACATTGTTATAGAATAAGTGAAAGGTCACATGTTTACTAACCACACTATTTACATGTGTATATTGTTATACAATAAGTGAAAACTCATACATGTCACTAACATCTCTTTTTACATATATAAGTGAAAACGCACAGGTTAACAAAAATCTCTAGTTGCATAGGTACATTGATATATAATAAGTTAAAACGCATAGGTTTACTGAAATCTTATTTTTGTAAAACTCTATTCACGCGTGTACATTGTTACAAAATAAGTGAAAACTCACAGGTTTCTGAAATTCCTATTTACATATGCACATTTTAATGAATAAGTGAAAGCTCACAATTTACATGTGCACATTGTAATAGAATAAGTGAAAACTCACAGGATTACTGTAATTTAGATTTATATGTACATTGTTATAAAATAAGCGAAAACTCACAGGTTTACTGAAATCTCTATTTACATTTATACATTGTTATACAATAAGTGAAAACTCCTAAATGTCAATAACATCTCTTTTTACATATATACATTGTTATAAAATAAGTGAAAACGCAAAGGTGTAATGAAATCTCAATTTGTAATATGTACATGTACATTGTTACAAAATAAGTGAAAACTCACCGTTTTAGTGAAATCTCTATCTTTTTTAGATACATTGTTATGAAAGAAGTAAAAACTCACAAGTTATTGAAAACTCAATTTACATATGTACATTAATTCATAGTAAAAGAACACTCACACGTATTACTAACATCTCTATTTATATATTTACATCGTTATGAAAAAGTAAATACGTATTGATGTCTCCAAGAGAGTTCGAATATTCATATCAAATATGGTACTAAACAAATGTTTAATATATTGCATATATGTTAGGTTTAAGAATGTTCGCTGCTCAGTTTCAAAATAAATAACTTTTCATAAAACTAGTATGCATTGATAGAGAATAAATTAAGGATTCAAAAAGGGGAAAAAAATATAGGGGTCAATGTGCTTGTTTTCGAGATATTAGCTATTGGAATGTTGGCGGGAAAATGTTCTCTCTTGATTTTTCATAGTTTTAACATTGACCAGTTAAAATTCACAAATACTATCAAAAAATAAATCAAATTTTATAATACGTATACATGTCAAATGACTTATAATTATACATGTAAATGTTTTTAAAAAGAAAAATGGGGTTCATGGTTTTTTTAAGGCATTTAAATGGATAAAATCAGAGGATTCCGAAAATCTGACAAAAATTCCAAAACATGACAAACAAACATCCTTACTCTATCAAACCATGATAATAACAACTATGATGTCTAATAAGTAAGAAACATCTAACTCTTTATTTCAGAAGTTGAATTTTTTATCAACAAATCCCGCCTTGTATTGAGATAGTCAACTTGTCCTTTTTCGATTCAACAATTCGATTTTCTCTAAATTGATCTCTCTAATGAATGAATTAACATTGGACTGAAATTTATAATTTATGAAGGTCCTATTAACATCAATGTACTGCTTTGCTGACTCGGATTTAGTCATACCACCAACCCACCTTTCAATGTATTGCTGTAACAAATCATCAAGAATAACAATACCAAAACATTCATTTCGTTTTTCATCGTCGTCTTTGATGTTGTCTTCTGTCATGACAAACATTGTATTGACAAAATCTCTACCTCCCGTCCGAATCAGGTTTTTGATTTCCCCTCTTGTTAGTTGTTTTGTGTAGTTTTCAGGGCTATCCGAAATTTGACATCAAAAAAGCATGGATTCGCATCAATGCATTTCTTCACAGACTCGGTGTATGTAAAACCATAAATCAATTTTTCAATGTACTGCCGTGACAGATGATCAGAAAGAAAATATCAAAACTTTCGTATCGATTCACAGCGTTGTCTTTGATGTAATCATTGGTGGTGACAAACATGGTATTCAAGAAATCTGTACTTCCTGTCAGAATGAAAGTTCTAGTTTGTTCTTCATTTATTTGTCTGATGTAGTTTTGCATTGCTGCTTGACCTTCAACATTCATCAACATCCTGTTACATTCATGTCTTCCTTCACCGAATCGGTCCTTGTGACACTATCAAACAACCTCTGAAAGAACTGTTTCAACATATCATCAGCAATAACGATACCAAAACAGTCAAGACGATTCTCAGAGTTTTCTTTGATGTCCTCCTCTGTCATGACAAACATTGTATTGACAAAGTCTCTACTTGCCGTTTGAATGAGGTTTGCGATTGTCCCTGAAGTCAGTTTACTAATAACTGTTCGCACGGATATTTGAAAGCTGTAATCGTTAAAACGCCTACTACCAAAATATTTCTTCATCGAATCAGCTGTTGATAAACCAGCAAACCATCTTTCAATGTACTGCTGTAATAGATCAGTGGAGAGAAAAATACCAAAGCATTGACATTGGTACTCAGCTTTATCTTTGATGTCATCTTCTGTCATGACGAACATGGTATTAATTAAATCTTCGTTTGCATTCCAGATGAGAGAAGCATTTTTTTTCTGTGTTCAGTTCTCTCAGGTATTTACACATAGCAGTACGAAATGTTACATTTTTAATTGGTCTGGTTTTTTTTCTATGTTATTCTGCAATTATCTTGTATTGGTCAAACATTCATACCATCTCTTAATGTAGTGTTATAGTAGATCATCAGAAATGATAATACCAAAACGTTCATATCGTTTTTTTAGCGTTGTCTTTGATGTCCTCTTCTGACATGACAAACATTGTATTGATAAAATCTCCGTCTGTATTCAAAACGAGAGAAGCTATCTTGTCTGAGTTTAGTTGGCTCATGCAGTTACTTAAGGCAGTACGAAATGTAACATACTTTATTGGTGTACTTTTATCTATGTATGTCTCCAATTGTTTGGTTTCAGTAAAACATTCAAACCATCTCTCAATGTATTGTTGCAACAGATCATTAGAAATAACAATACCAAAAACATTCATATTGGTTCACGGCGTATTGGTGTGTTCCTCTGTCATAACAAACATTGTATTGAAGAAATTCTTTTTTACATTCCATATAAGATAAGCTATGTTTTTCTGTATTTAATTGCTTCATGTAGGTACACAAAGAAGTACGAAATTTAACATTCTTCACATAAAGTTTCGTTAGAATTGTTGTTGACCTAAATCCTTAAATCTTTTTATTTGATAATCACAAATAAATCACTATTCGCTCGTGTTCTTTAAAGCTCGAAACTTCTGAAGTTATATCAATATGAAAATGTAACTTCATGTCATGTCTTTAAATGGGAAAGCCGTTGAGTTCAAGCCAAATCATGCTGAATTAATGCAGTTAAACACTTTCATAGAAAATTTCGAACGTTAATGAATAATCAAATTTTCTTTCCGTCACGTCTACCTTGATCAATTAATTCATCGTATTTAGAAACTTTAATATACTGTACTAATACAGAACTATGTTTTTGATTTTATCTAGTTCATATATGCTTCCAATTCGGACTGTAATAAAATGTTCATAGAAGACCTATTAACACGAACGAAATCCACCACCGAGTCGGCCTTTGTCATGCAATCCATCCATCTGCTAATGTATTCCTCTAACATCTCATCAGGAATAACAATACCGAAACATTCAAATTGATTATCAGCGTTGTCTTTCACTATTTCATTATCTGTCAGGACAAACATTGTATTGAGGAAGTCACTACTACCAGTCTGAATAAGCGTCTTGATTTCTTCTTCGTCTAGTTGTATCATGTAGGTACGCAGTGCAGTCCGGAATGAAACATCCAACAAAGATCGATTAGCATTCATACATTCCTTAACCGAATTTGCCTCTGCCAAACATTTAAACCATCTTGCGATGTACTGCTGAAATACATATATATCATCAGAAATTACAATACCAAACTTTTCATATTGATTCACAGCCTGGTTACAGATGTCCTCCTCTGTCATGACAAACATAGTATTGAGAAAATCGCTCTCTGCGGCATCAATGATGGAGGCTATCTTTTCTGTGTCTAGTTGTTTCATGAAGTTACACATTAGTGTTCGAAATGCAACATTCTTCAAAGGCCGATTCACCTCAAAACATTCCTTAACCGAATCGGCGTCTGTGACACTGTTTAACCACATATCAATGTACGTCTGTAACATCTCATCAGGAATAACAATACCAAAACATTCATAGTTATTTTCAGCGTTGTCTCTGATGTCCTCCTCTGTCATGACAAACATAGTATCGAGGAAATCGCGCTTTGCTGTATGAATGATTGAAGCGATCTTTTCTGTATCTAGTTGTTTCGTGAAGTTTCGCATTGATGTACGGAAAGTAACATTCATGAAAAGACGATTAACATCCATACAATTCTTCACCGATTCGACATATGTTAATCTATAAAACCATTTTTCAATGTATTGATGTAATAGATCCTCAGGAAGAATAATACTAAAACATACATATTTATTTTCAGCGTTGTCTTTATTATCATCTTCTGTCATGACAAACATAGTATTGACAAAATCACAACTTCCTGTCTGTATTAGGTTTATTATGTTTTCTCTGTCTAGTTGTCGTATGAATGTACATAAAGCAGTCTTAAACATATCATTTTTGAAAGGCCTATTAGAATTCACATATTCCGTTACATTATCAGCGTGTGGTACATAAACGAACCATGTCTCAATGTATAACTGTAATAGATCATCAGGAATAACAATACCAATATATTCATACCAATTATCAGCCCTATCGTTGATGTCCTCTTTTGTTAAGACAAACATTGTATTGAGAAAATCATAACTTGCTGTCTGTATAAGGGTTTCGATAGTGTCTTCTGTTGTTCGGCTGAGGTAATGTTGAATTGCAGCTCGACCTGTTGCATTCATCAGCAGTCTGCTTTCATTAATGTACTCCGCTAACGACTTGGTCTTTGTGAAACCATCAATCCATCTCCCAATAAATTGCTGTAACACATCGTTAGGAATAACGATGCCTATATACTCATATCGGTTCTCAGCGTTGTCTTTGATGTCATCCTCTATCATGACAAACATTGTATTGATAAAATCCCTACTTCCAGTATTCATTAGAATATCGATTTTATCGCTATCAAATTGTCTCATGTAGTCACGCAAGCTATTACGGAACGAAATATTCGTCAATAATCTACTTTTATTCAATAATTCTTTTATTCCTGCGGTTTGGGTCAAACATTCAAACCATCTCTTGATAAACTGCGGTATCATATCATCAATAATAACAATACCAAACATTTCATATCGATTCTCAGCGTTGGTTTTTATATCATTATCTGTTATGACAAACATTAAACTCAGAAAATCCAGATTTCCGTTCTGAATGAGAGAAGTTATCTGTTTTTCATCAAATCGTCCCATGAAGGTTTGAACGGCAGTACAGAATGCAGTATTCATCAATGGTCTACTTCTGTTAATACATTTTTCTACTCCATTTATTCTCCTTAAATGTTGAAACCATCTTTCAATGTATTGCTGTAATAACTCATCCGGAATAACAATACCGAAACATTCATACTGATTCTCAGCATTTTCCCTCAAGTCATCCTTGGTCATGACAAACATTGTAAGGAGAAAATGATCTTGTTCTGTTTGAATGAGAGACGCAATACTTGCTGTGTTTAATTGTCTTAAGTGTGTTTGCAAGGCAGTCCGAAATTTAGCATGCATCAGTAGACTACGGTCTTTGATAAATTCTGATATGTTATAATAATTCTTCATATATTTAAACCACATATTGATAAATGGCTGTAACAGATCATTAAAAATAACGATATCTTCAGATTCACAATGACTATTAGCGTTGTTTTCGATATCATTTTCTGCCATTACGAACATTGTGTAGAGAAACTCATCACTTCTAAATCTATCAGTTATTGTATCTACGTTGAGTTGTCGGATGTGGTTCCACAATGCCATTCGAAATGAAACATTCGTGTAAAGTAAATTTTCCTTCAGAAACACATTCGGATCAAAAGAACTGACCAAACATTGCAACCATTTTTCAACGTATAGCTGTAACAAATCATCAGGTATAACTATTCGAAATGACCCATAAAGGTTCACTTCATCCTTTTTGATGTCATCCTCTGTAACGATAAACATTGTTTCGATGAAATGTTTAGATCCAGTCCGGATTATTGATTCAATTTTTTCTTTGCTAAATTCTCTTACGTAGGTACGCAAGGTAGTACGAAATGAAACATTCATCAATGGTCTACTCTTGTTCATCTTATCCGAACTATGGGATTTGATCAAATATTCAAACCACTTTTCAATGTATTGCTGTATTAAATCTTTAGGAATGACAATGCCAAAACATTTATATCGATTCTTTTGGCAGTCAATAATGTCATTCTCTGATACAACAAACATTTTAAACAAACATGTTTCATTTGCAGTATGAATTAGAGATGAAATTTCATCCGTATGTAGTTGTCTTATATAATTCTGTAATGCAGTGCAAAATTTTCCATTATTAAATAATCTATTTTTATTTAATCTTTCTTTTACATTAAAATTCCATTTTGTCAAATTTTTAAACCACTTCTCAATGTATGGCTCTACCAACTCATCAGGAATGACAATACTAAAACATTCATATCGATTGTCATCGTTCTTTTTGATATCCTCCTCTGCCATGACAAACATTGAATCGAAACATGCATTATTACAATGCTGAATGATATAAGCGATTGTTTCTGGTTTTAGTGTTCTCATGTAGATACGCAATGCAGCACGGAATGAAGCATTCATTAATGGTCTACTATTGAGTATTGTCTCAATTCTGCAGTAGGGTTCAACCAAACAATTAATGAACTTTACAATATACTCCTGTAAAAGTGCATCATGAATAACAATACCGAGACATTCATATCGATTCGTTGTGTTTTCTTTGATGTCATCCTCTTTCATGACAAACATTTTACGTACAAAACTATGGCTTACATTCTGAATGAGTGAAGCAATTTTTTTTCCGTTAAATTCTCTCATATAAGTACTCATTGCAGTACGGAATTTAACTTGCAATAATGGTCTATTTTTTCCCGTAAAAGATTTAATTGAGTCATTGTTGGTCAAACATTCAAACCATCTATGAACGTACTGTTGTATTAAATCATCAGGAATTACAATACCAACAGTTTTAAAAAAATGATATTTATTACATTTTTCGTTTTCTATGTCACTCTCCGTCATGACAAACATTTCATTTATGAAATTACTACATCCATTCTGAATGAGAGAAGAAATTTGTTCTTTGTCTAGTTGTCTCATGTATGTGCGCATGGCCAATTTAAATGTAACACTCTTGAAAAGCCGATTTAATGAAAAAAACATACTATCATTGATCGTCATTTCATGAAAACATCTATCAATGTAATGAGGTAATATATCCTTAGGTAAAATGATACCAAAACATAAATATTGATCAAAATCTGTGTGTAACCTGTCATCTATGTCTATTTCACTCATGACAAACATTGTAGAAAGGAAATCTGTACTCGCAGTTTTTATTAGGGCAATTATTTCATCATTGCTTAGATTTTTCATAAAGTCAAGAAACAAATTGCAGAATTCGATATTCTCAAAATTGATATTTCCGTGAATATAGGAAGGCACGTACCAATATCCTATCATATCGCCAAATACCCTTTTCATGTACATTTGCAATTTGTTTTCAGAAATGAATATCAAATAATTCTCAGTTTCGTTGTCAAACATTACATTTTTCTTACTTGTGACAAATCTTTCACAAATAAATCTGTCTGTGCCATGTGTTATCAATATGTCTATAAATGTATCCTGTTTTCCGAAATGTTTAGCCAGGAAATCAAACATCTTGTCATGGATAGTATGGTAGATGCCTTTATCATAAGTAACAAAGGTTCCTTCCAGTGTTTTAAGTTGGGCCTTTAGTTTTCTTTCTGTTACTTTTATTTCACATACTTCTCGGATCTCTCTTATTATTTTCATCATTTTAGCATCCTCATCTGTAAGCTTTTTCTCCTCTAATGTATTATTGTATATAACGATCAAAAGTAAAGCACAACATTTTAACGTACCCTGTTTACTGTCCTTAAGCATTTCCGTCAACTCTTTTTCGTAAAAGGCAAATGGATCTTCTAAAAATAAGTCTAGTTTGAATTTTTGATCCTCTTTCTGGCAATCATACAACTTACATAAAAGCGGCAGAAACTCATATTCACGTAAGTGCATGATTGCTTTTGATGCATGTTCCTCAAAATACATTTCGGTCATTTTTTCCTTTTCATTAGACGTTAAAGATAGATCATCAGACGTTAAGTTACATTTACAAATTTGGAAGATTTTTAAATTTGAAAACTCTTTATCTTGGAAAACCTGTAGTCTGCATGTCATTATCAACTTACAATAACCGAATTCAAGAATATTCGTCATGTCAACCTTTGATTTCTTCCATTCCTCTAACCGATCGTGGTTTGCAGTAAAGTTCCCACACATGTCATCGACAATGTACAATGTTTTTCTCTTAGATTCATACTTTTCTTTTATTTCTTTTGCATCTGTCACAGATATGATTGTGTAATCATCATTTCTTTCCAATTGGAGAGCAACATGTCTAACGAGAGCAGTTTTACCACTTCCTGATGGACCTATAACACTTACACAGTAGTGTTTCTCGATACTTTCAAGCACAAATTCAGTCGCTTTTGTTGTGATGTACATCTTGTCATCTTTCTGCCATTGCCCTAGTGTATCAACCATAAAGTCTAAAAAGTTTAGAAATAAAATGATAGTACTGCATGTTATTCAATATAAGCAAAGATCATCTAGAATATAAACATTTAAGTTGTATACATATCTAATTGAACTTTTTCGACATAGTTTTGTCAAAATTATACAATATTGTTAGTTTGATTGTTTGTTTTGTCAATCAGTGTTAAAACGAGGGCAAAAAGGTTCATTTGAAAAATATACAAAACAGAGTAAACGTCCGGTAATTTATTATGTCAGATTACAAGAAATAAGTTTAATTACCACCTCTTATAAAACATTTCACTTTTTCATAAAGGGTCTGCATTACTAAGTTGGTTTAGCTTCTATATTTAGATTGTTATTCCATATTCTAAAGTTGATATCACGCCCTGATGTTACATTGATCGAATAACTAATTCTAAACAGCGTAACACGCCAATTATAAGAACTATGACTGATTAAGATTTATAACAGGTAATTAACGTTCGATCGGAGCATCTAAATGCTTTTGATATATAATCTCGTTTTAAAACATGTATATAAATACTTTTCATACAATGTAATGATTTTGGAGGTTAAGAAAGCAGGTATAATTATAGTTCTTGCAACAATATGCGTACTGTTTAAAGGTTACATGACTTATCGGTGAATTATCTGTGACGGATATTTAACTGATCAATGAATGATTGGTGACGGAGATTTGACTGATAAATGAATGATCGGTGATTGATAAACTATAGAATGCATATGTAGCCTATATCGAACTTCAAGAAAAATCCGAAAGCCCTTAATGAAATGACAAACAAATCAAGAAAAAAAACAACTGCCGTGTTCCTGACTTGGTACAGCCATTTTCGTATAAAGACATAGTTGTATGATACCTGGTTTTAAAGCAAGCTAAATCTTTGTTTGACAATCGTAAAGAATTCCATGACTTTGGCAACAATGTTTAGAAAAACAAAAAAACATATTTAGGTAACAATGCCGAAATTTGGAAAAAGCAGTCAACATTGTGTTATATCAGATTATTACATGGCATTTTTCAAATCAGATGTATCATCAGCAAAAGAGCTGAAAGCTCGAGAGCTGATATTGACCGAGGGCTGATAATATATCTGATATGAAAAATGACATGTTATGATCTTTTTATCATATACTTCAAAAATGAAGAATAATAACAGTTAATATATATACCTTATTGATGTTTCTCACGTAGAAGTGCAAAAAATGAGAAGTTTAGGGTCGTCGTACGCCAAATGTAGTTCATCCGATATGATATTTTTTATAAAATATCCCTTAACAAGGGGGTGGGGATAAAAGCATCATTTATTCTTATATTGACGGGAAAAAAATCAACATATCAAAATGACTACTGTTGGAAAAAAATAACCTTTGTTCTTTAACTTTGAAAATTTTGCTGGAAACGTTTTAAAGTGCATTTATGTAATAGTAAAAGTTGAATGATAAGTTAATATTGATATAAAAAGGCCTCCGAACAAAAAGGGGTGTTCAGATCCCCGAGCCCGAAGGGCGATGGGATTTGAACAGCCCTTTTTGTGAGGAGGTCTTTTAATGTCAATATTAACTTAATCATTGAACTTTTACTGACTTACAAACCGTCAAAAATATATGAAAAGTACATAAAAAGCACTTGCAGAAACCTAATTCCCTTGAACTGGACTAGTCTAAATATATTAAACTTAAATGATAGTTAAACAGTACTCAGACTGATATATACAATTAACAGTTACCAAATTGAAATGAAAACGGACCAATTTAATGGCATTAGATCAGATAATTATTTATTTATGATAAAAAAAAACTAGCATCTAAAAAACGCCAAATGAAAGTTTTACAAAATTAGGGGGTAAATTATTATTTTTTAGCCAACTTTTCAAAATGACGATTTCTTATTTAATAAATCAGCAATCAAAACCCCCGTACAGACCTCATTTATAAGTGACCAATGAATATTATGCCCAACAATTTCATGCTATATATACTTAATGTTTTTGATCTGTCACTAATCATGAAATAGAATCGTAAAGATCAGACCTTAGAAAACAGTAAGTAAACTCTTCCAACAATTAGCTTTTTAAACAGCTTGTTTAAGAACTTTTAATCGGACAGTCCTAGATGCATAAGGTCCTTCCCAATATTCATCCGGCAAATGTTCCTTTTGTTTCTGATTTGGTAATTTTCCTACATTAAGATACATGCGAATGCAAAATAATTAGTTTTGTCTATTCAGTTCAATTACTTAATAGATCTTGCTTTATTTGTGTTTTTTTTTAATTAAGAACTATGCATGCAACCTTCAATGAATAAAACCGTATTGAACTAGGTTTCATTGTCCCGATCAAAACGTATTGGGTGAGATATATTCGCAAGTTCAATATATTATATGAGAACAAACACTTTAATTTAGTCGTCCATTATTCCCATTTCGTGTCTAAATGAAGCAAAAACACCTGAAAAAAACTTTTATCTTTCTTAGTTTTATCCTTGCCTGACAAAAAAAACCATATGTCATAAATCGTATTTAAACATTAGATAAGAACAATAGTAAAAAAATATCTAAAACTTTTGAGTAAGCAGTCATTTATGTGATAAACTGAAGAGACCCCCCCCCCCCCCAAAAAAGAAAACAAAACAACATAAAAATTTTACTGAAAATTGTAAATTATAGCATTTTACAAGATCTTGTCTTTGTGTGCCAAATACTAGTACTGTAACAGAGATATTAATCAAATTGATTGATTGTTGATTGCTTTAAGTTCAGTAGCAAATATTTCATGCCTAATAATGACTATAACACATAAATTTTAAATACAATACGTAGGTCGGAAATGTGTCCTGGTCGGTTGACTTTTCTTCCTGCGAACTAATATCTTGTGAACTACACGAAAAAAAAAGGGACTCAGCTTTTCAGTCTAGTAAAAAACCGGGTTAATGCTCTTATTATATTTCACGTAATCGTCCTGAATATTAATTTTATTCGCCGCTGGTCGTCATCCATTATCATTATATGTTTTACCGTTTTATTATACAGTGAAGTGTTTTTCTTTTGCTAGTATATATTGAAACTTCTTAAATTTTCACCAATCAAAATTAAAAAATGGCAGGTGAATTTTGTGATTGTTGGGATTATTATCTTTCACGGTAAATATTATAATAGTAAATCAAATGTGCCTTTTCGGATATATAATATACGACGAAAAGTATTGAATTAACTCCGTATAACTATTATTTAGTCATGTGTCAGTTTTGAGCTTATTATTCTGTATACGGAATGTTCTATAAAAAAAGACCGAATGTTGACTCTAAATATTTTTATTTATCCGTGTCTTTGGGTTGCTGTCGCATTAATGTATACCTTTATCTCCTTTTATTCAAAACCAAGATTTGCTTGGGTATAGAAATATTTACATCTCTAGACCTCTCCCGTTCCACAGTATACCCTTGCTAAATGGGTGCGTTCGTTTGGCTTATTGGTTATATAAATACGCAGCTTAGTCCGATCAAAATATAATAGGAATGTATATCAGATGCCTGGTGCAGTGAGAATTCCACGCTATCTTTATCTTAAAAAAATATTTGGGGAAAGACGATCTATACACGAGTTAAATGATTGAAATGTGTAAACAACAAGAAAAGTCAGCTTAATCTTTTTAAATAATTATAAGTCGCATGGCTGATTTTAACAACATTTTTGAGACTTTTGCTAGAACAATAGTAGATGAAAAAAATATAACAAAACCGATCAGCAAGACAATATAAAAAAAAATGAAACGCTCAAAATAAGTTGAATCTTTTTTATAAATTGTTGTCAACCTTTTTTTTTTATCATTGTTTCCCTTTTTATGACAACTATTATACCAGTCTGAGATATAAATAAACTTCAAACAGCAAATGTTGTCACCTAGACGAGGGAGCCGTATGCTTCAATATATGAGTTATTGCCACTCAATGAAGATTGTTTTTCTGATGTAGTCCCTCCCCTGTTAGTTTTGCTGGAAATTATACAATATAATCCCTGATGTGTTCTACGACAACGTTTTTTTAATATTAAAGAAAAAAGATTAAATGCAAAGAGAAAAATGATGGAAGAAATGCTAAGATTTACGCATAAAAATTCAAATGTAAATAAAAATGAAATATATAAAATTTGGAAAACTGTTTGAGACTATAATCAACTGAGGACAAATTATTATAAATCACTGAATGAAGCTGATTAATTTATTGCTCCTTTGTGTCCAGTGGCAAATATGTCATGCATATTCACGACTGGATTCAAAGTGGATCAATTTGAAGCAAATGTTTACAAATTTAGAGTGGCACTTTTTACAATAAGGCAGAGCGTTCACTAGAGGTAAAACGTATGTCGTAATAGAATAGATTTAAACCACAATGATCGAACTCGTAAGTTATAAAGCCCTCCTTCCTTTATTTCTCCACGATAGACGAATGTCATATACAAAACGTCATGAATTTACAAACAATAACGGCCATTATAAGTTCGGGACAGGTTATTTATTTCCACAAAATACCACCTGATAATTGATCGAAGATATTTAAGCAACCAAAAGCACTTTCAATCAAACAAATTCTTAAAATGGTAAATTAAGGTATTTTGCTGGGTGTTTTTCCCAATCCTATTTCGGACCCCCTGATTTTAAGAGGGCGAATCTAATTAGTCATGCCCGATTAACTTTTACTGAATTGAACCTCAACTTAAAGACCTACATCGGGAAAATAAGTTCGAGGTACAATAAGTAGACAATAGAAATCTTTTGTGAAATAAGATCGTCCCAGGTATCTTAGAAAATAAATTTGTGTTGAATAACAATGAAAAATGCACGAGCAGGTTTGTAAGTCAAAAAAGTGTATTTTACATATTATTTATATTATCCTGTGTCGTAATAATAGTTTTTCACCCTACTTTAATTGTAATGTTTTTCACTGAAAACGTACCATTGAGGTGTAATTTCCGGAATTTGCCGAATATCGCCATAAAGCCACGTGATCATGTTACGGAAAGGCATTTGATAACAATCGAAGCATGTGATAAATATTTCATATCAGCCCACTAAACACCATTTCGGAATAATATAGAATTCACGTAAATTTAATACAACATCATACTTTAAAAAAAATATTTCCTCTAAGTATATGATTATAATAAATATTCACTGTAAAACCAAAGAATATTCTCAACATGGCATGTGGACACTCACAAGAAAAAACACATAATGACAAGAATAAAAAATGTTAATTGCACAAAAACACAATGACGGCATATATAACATGTTAAGATAACGAATCTCGCAAAAGGATATCACAAAAAATTGACTCGAGAAATGATTGATGCAAGCTTTACTTTATTGTAGCTAAAATAACACGAATATAATGCCTACCCGTGTTAAAATTACAATAAAGTATATCAATTATTTCGATTCTGTTATATAGGACAATTAAGGTAATTTCTATGTACGATAAGTATAAGTGTAAAAGCGTTTGTGTAGGCATTTCCATGAACCTCCCGTTTTGTTTGAAGAAGCAAATGGCTGGCACTGTGATTTTTCAGGGAGGAGTTTGAACAGCCAGCATGAACGGTTTTCGTATCTGGTCCGAGACCACAAATGTCGTCCCTTGATTTTCGTTTTTCGTTGTCCACGAATATAGTCCCTAGTGTTGACAGCGGGTTACTTGCCATTAAATATACCCCTTTCAAATTTATTTCTCTATGTTTAATGCCTCAAATTGCAGGTAATTAGGGGGGGGGGGGCTGAAATTACACTGTAAAAAAAATTGTGTCCATAATTTTAAAGGAAATTAGTGATTTGGTCCAGCTGAAAAAGGTTTAAAATTAGCACTTCGGAAGCTGTCAAAAGATTTCAAGACGCCTTAAACATAAAATTGTCCATATTTATAGTTAGAGCAGATGAAGTTTTCTATAATTTTGATATAATTTGTCCCAAAAGTAGTACAACACACTATAAAAATTTCATTGAGAAAGCGCAGGTGGGATTTTTAAAATTTTTATTTGTGTTCTAAAAGAAAGGCACTACGAAATAATTGTGGTCTCGGACCATCTAGGTCAACTATGCCAATTTCGGGATGCAACACATTACCGTCATAATATATGAATTAGGAACATCATGTGCACCATTTAGGAGTTTGAAAGTGTTTTAAAGTTAAAAAAATATATTAAGTGCATGATAATTTGATAAAATTCATTATTCTGAAGAAGTCAATATACAAATGTGCGATTTGTTTTAGAGCATGGATTTGTTCACACACCGAAAGATGCACGTCATATTTGAATTCACGGTAAATGGTTTCAACTATACAAACACGAAAAAAAAAGAACAGTATAACGCTAAATTAAAATTAGACATCACATCAAACAGCTGAGGTTAACCATTTATGGTGATATATTTAAGGCCGAGGATCGACCATAGCAAAAATTTATTATAAACGAGCTATCAAATATATAAATATAGTGAAATGAATAAATTTAATAAATAAGTATTTAATACCTAAAAATAGGCATATAAAAAGGCTCCACATATAAAAAGAATATAACGTTGACGTGAATTGAACACGTAAATATTGCACCAAAAATGAAATTCCCGGTTTAAAAAAGTCGATTCTAATTGACATTTAAGGTTATTTGACAGTCATATGGTTGCCTCTGATTAAAAAAAATTTGACCTTTTCAAGTCACAATAAAATGTTACAGCAATCAATGGCAAAGGTCGAAATATTGAATGTAAAACAAAACTATAAAATGAACCTCACATTCAAGGTCATAAAGGCAAGGAATTCAAATCAAAAGACTGATGAGTTATATTTGAGTTACAGCTGATTAAAACATAATAAGGGAAACACCCTTCTTTTAATATCCATGCCGAAATTTTCAACCAAACTTTCATGGGAATGTCATATCAGAAAATCTAGATAAAAACCTTGACCTATGACTTTGACAATATGTTGTTGATATTTGGCCTAGGAACCTGAGTCACTATCAGTTATGAGTTGTCAGTTACAAATACATTTCATAATATAACTTTGTAATTAGTTCATTGCTTTGGTCTTAATTAAACAAAACATCCCGCAAACATCACGATCAATTTCTGAAATAAATTGATCGTTTTTTTCTACGGTCGCGATGCATTAGAAAAAAATGTTCGAAAATATTAACCTTATAAGGTAAGTATTAGGTTAAGTGATGTCAGTTTAAAAAGAATTGGCTTAGTATTAAGTCCATTGAAGTTACAACATTACAACGTCATATGTCTTCAGACCAAATGCAAAAGACCCTATACCTTTTTCATGATATAAATTATCACTTATGGTTTTCAAGAGCGTATTGACTGGCAGATATCACACAATTAATGATGTTTGCTTGTCATGTTTTGGAATTTTTGTCAGATTTTCAAAATCCTCTGGTTTTATCCATTTGAATGCCTTAAGAAATTTTGCCCATGAACCTCTATTTTTCTTTTTATAAATCTTTTACATGTACAATTATAAGCTATTTGTAAAAGTCTTATAAAATCTTTTTTATTTTTTGATAGTTTTTGAGAACTTAAACTGGTCAATGATAAAGCTATGAAAAATCAAGAGAGAACATTTTCCCGCCAAAATTCCAAAGGCTAATATCTTGAAAACAAGCACATTGACCCCTATATTTTTTTGGTTTTTTGATTCCTCAATTAATCCCCTATCAATGTATACTAGTTTCATGGAAAGTTATTTATTTTGAAACTGAGCAGCAATCATCCTTAAGCGACAGATTGTGGAACGAAAAAACACAATATAAAGTAAAAATGAACATGAATTTTTGGATTGGCATTGTCAAGGTAACACCCTACGTATTTCGAAAGAGCCAATGGTATTATCATTTATTAATATAAACTTACAACAATGTTCGAAAATGAAGAGAATTAAATTAACAGATGATCATAACCTGAATTGCAAGGTCATAACGCTAATATTACATATATATATGTAACACCCCCAAACGTGTCCTTTCCCAAAAACGTGTCCGATTCCCCAAACGTGTCTTTTCTCCCCAAACGATATATTCAATATTCCCCAAACGTGTCTGATTTCATCACCTCCAAACGTGTCCGGTAATTGTTATCCGCCAAAACGTGTCCACTATTAAACGCCACAACGTCTTACGTATTTTAGCGCTAAATGTATGTCGGAAATGAAATCGGTAACGTTTACGACAATTCTATGTTGGAGGCACAGGTGATGAAGCTGTCATTTATTAACATAAGTTAGTTCAATATAAAAAAAGAAGATGTGGTAGGATTGCCAATGAAACAACTCTCCAGAAGAGACCAAATGATACAGAAATTAACAACTATAGGGCACCGTATCTTTAATGATTATCATAACTGACAATTTTTTATGAATATGAATTAACTTTTGACTTAAAAATGGAGGACTTTTGAAACAACTCACGGAGTAAAAGGTACATTGTTAACATTTGACATTATATATTGTAAGCACTATACACGCAAGTTCATAAACCATTAACAATACTAAGCCATCCATACTCAATGTACTCAACTTGTATTAAATGTTTTACTAGATAAATTGATGTCCTCTCCTAATTCCACAAATTCCGGTAAAAGGCGTATGCGAACAAGTAATCCCACCCCACCAAAACGTGAGGATAAAAGATCACGTACAGACGTAATGGATCAACAATACATAGACGTTAGTTCTCATACTGCGGAAGCGGTACATACACTTTTACCACAATTTACCATCTCAGATGAAGACATACAAAAAATAGCAGATGCTGTAAAGTCCAATATTATTACTGACATTACAAATCTAATTAAATCGCACACAGAGCCATTACTTGAACAAATTGACCAACTGAAATATGAAAACAAAAAACTTAGAGAAGATGTAGATGCTGTTGAGCAATATGGGCGTAGAAGCTTGATCCGAATATCTGGTGTCCCTGAACCAAATGATGAGAGAAACACAACAGAAGTTGTTCGCAAAATTATCTCTGATATTGATCCTGAGTTTAAGGGAGTTGACATTCTCAGATCACATCGAGTTGGTAAATTATCAGACCCCGATGTCAACAGTGACCCAAAACATCGTCAGATAATTGTTCGATTATCAGAACCTGGTGTCAAGTTCAGGATACTTAAATGTAGAAAACATCTGAAAGAAAATGCAAACTTTAAGTCCGTCTACATCAATGAAGATTTAACCATGCTTCGCAACAATATACTCTATCACTGCAGAAAACTGTTGAAAAAGAACAAAATTAAACAGTTATGGACAACGAATGGGAAAATATATATGCTTGACAAACACGATCAATACTATGATGTTACAACTACAACTAGATTCGTCCAAGCAGTCGACAAGTTAGACCCGTCCTACACTACACCAGATGGATGGTAGTCTAATATGATAGCAGTATTAATAAACTCATTTGTGTTGTACTTGATTAACTATGATAATGACATCTTAATATCAATACTACGTTCTTTTGCAACCAACGAAACAGGTGTGTGTGTGTTTTTTTTTTTTTTTTTTTTTTTTTTTTTTTTAATTGTGTGGTTTTTTTTACTACTTTTATATCCATAGTAAATTCCTATGAGGTGAAGGTTATTATATTTAAACCAATCGAGTTGACCATGTCATTTACTCTTTTTTCATTGGCCAATGAGTAAATGAATTCACACGGCAATTGTTGATGTCAATTTTGTATGTACCACATTCACTGGGGTAAAGCTGATGACCGTAACTGCATTCACGGTCATCCCAAGATGTCGGATGAAAAATTAGGTCAGTTTCTGTATTGTCTGTTAACGTGTTTCTATATCATTTTCTTTACAAATCATACATTGAAACGATGTAAATTTATAAAAGAATCACTCGAAAATCACTAATTACTTCCGAGAAATGTGCATGAAACGGGAAATTCGATTTGAAAAAATCGTTAAGATGACCGTAAATCATAATCAAAATATTTTCAAGATGACCGTAACATAAAACAAGGATGACCGTGATTGGTAAAAAGATGACCGTAACTTGTAAAGGATGACCGTAATTTGTAAAGACTGACTGTAATTTATATAGGACGACCGTAACTTTTATAGGATGACCATCAATTCTAAGAAATATCCGTATTGTATTCAAAGCTTTTTTGTTGAGTTTGTCGATCTCAATAGGGGCTCGGTTAGCGGATATAAATATGTTTCATAAATTTCTTTTTTTAAACTATAATATAATTGGCCATATTTAGGATTTATAACAATGATAGTAAATTGCATATTTCTCGTAAACAATGAAATATTTATTGATATCGACGTTAAAATTTTAACACAAATTGACAGCTATACGACGAAAATTTGAAGAAACATGAATGTGTCCCTAGTACACGGATGCCCCATCTACACTATCATTTTCAATGTTTAGTGGACTATGAAAATGGGATAAAACTGTAATTTGGCATTAGAATTAAAAAGATCATACCATAGGGAAAATGTGTACTAAGTTTCAATTTAACTTGAAGCTGGACAAACGGACAAACAAACAGACGAACGGACGAACGTACGCACAGACCAGAAAAACATAATGCCAACAAATGGAGCATTAAAAACATTAATAATACATACGAATATTTGGTAATCGAGCCCATGTGTATGGTTCCAGAGGAAGCAGATTAAAATCTTAATTTGTCTTGATATATGCAGGCGGAAACACTTTTGAAATAGAACAAAAGAATAGAAGCTCTGTGTTTATCGAGAAAGCGATAAATGTTAACTGTAATGTTTGATATAGTAACAAAATTTTAAAAAGTTAATAGAAACAAATAAAACGACAATTTTCTTATTTTAAAAACACCTTTTGCATAAGTTTTCAATGTATCTATTGCATAGTAATGCAAAACAATAAGATATCAAGTCGACGACATGGTTCTTATTGTGGCCTTTTATAGCTGACTATGCGGTATGGGCTTTGCTCATTGTTGAAGGCCTTACGGTTACCTATAGTTGTTAATGTTTGTGTCATTTTGGTCTTTTCTGGATAGTTGTCTCATTGGCAATAATACCACATCTTCTTTTTTATATATAGTATCTATAAGATGGATGTAGAAAATGCATAACCTCCGATTTTTTTTTATCACGGATGGAGAACATATCAATCTTTTAGTTCAGAAATTTTCGTGTCTGCCCTTCCATTATGTGAATCAAGAAAAAATTCCCTAAAACAGGTAACGATTGTATCGAAAAGAGAAAAATCGAGTGCACCTTTTTATGTTGGGGCATGTTTGGGGTGTATATTTGTCTTTAAAACGTACAAAGCAAGAGTATTTTATATAGCATCTCGCTTCAGATTCTATCATTATTATATATCAAAGCTACAGGTTGACTTTATAACGTAAAAAAATGACAGTACGAAAAGATGAAATATATGGGTCAAGTGAGATACCAGCTAATGAATCACAAAAACAGAGTAGGTGTGTTCGAATAGCTATTTTTTCTAAAAGTACTTGACGACAGTCTTTTAATTTGGATGATGAAAATGGATATCTTCGAAAAAATATGATTTTTATGTGTGTGATAACTAGGGTTTATAATCTTCAACCACTGAAAATGTGTAGTCTGCCCTTCCACGAAATATTAAATTAGATTTTTTTTAAATGCTTAAGAATTTTCAAAAATTTCATCTGACATCCGAACAGACAATATTTTTAAGTTGAATCAATGCAGACAAGATCATTAACTAATGCTCATTAGCTAGTAGATACATTTGTCTTTTAAAATATAACTGACATATAACGATCGATCGTAATGGTGCTATGTGGATAATTTTATCAGTTTTCAAGAGCAAAATTGGCAGAGCGTCATCCCTACAATGGCTTCCATTTGTACGATTGTGAGCATGAACTGGCGTAATGGGGAGATAATTTTGAAGAAGTAGAATCCTGACTGTATGAATAACATTTCTGTATATATACAAATTGACAACGTTCCGCCTTGTGATACGCTTTTCGTACAATACTATTTTAAGGATCTACTTTGCTGGAGCTCACCTTCACTAGTTTATTCGAATGATATTTTCAAAATATTTCTGTTATTTTATTTGCACGACAAAATGAAAGACGATATAATATCAATGGGTGTACATGCAATTTTTTGGCATTTTTAAAAATGTGTATTTATTATATGTCATTAAAAGGAATCCCAGAAACAAACAAAAAATCTTTTGTCGAGCAGTTGAAGGCTGTGCACCGCATTTTTTTCATTATGCTTGTAAGGTGTCATTTTATCGCGCTTTTGTAGCATGTTTTCCCTTCCTGTTCATTTGCATGTCTTTTGGCAAATTCATTTTAAAAATTAAACCCTCTACTGTAAAAATGATACATATGGTAATCTTTGCATTTGAAGCACGTCTTATTTTCTTCTACCTATAGGATAAAACTCTCATATTAATATGTGTATACCAACACGATTAATCATTTGATACAAAAAGATAGTTATATAAATACGGATATTTCTTAGAATTGAGGGTCATCCTTTAAAAGTTACGGTCATCATTTACAAATTACGGTCATCTTAAAAGCAGTTACGGTCAGCCTTGTTATGAATCGCTGATTCTGTTACGGTCATCTCGATTGTGATTTACGGTCATCTTGGCGATTTTTTCAAATCGAATTTCCCGTTTCATGCACATTTCTCAGAAGTAATTAGTGATTTCCGAGTGATTTTTTTATAAATTTACATCGTTTCAATGTATGATTTGTAAAGAAAATGATATAGAAACACTTTAACAGACAATACAGAAACTGACCTAATTTTTCATCCGACATCTTGGGATGACCGTGAATGCAGTTACGGTCATCAGCTTTACCCCAGTGACATTAGAGACTTTATCGATTTTTCGATACAAACATTACCTGTGTACATGCAGACATTCAAAATTTGAGGTGTTATGAGGGTTGTATTTTGTTTATTCGTATGGCATATACGTGGATAGTTTCATTTTCATTATTTTGTCTTTTCTTCTGATAAACATTTTACATCTCAATTATATAATTGAAATTTAATTACAGCATTCCACATTGTTTTAAGTAAAAGTTGTGGTAAACGCGTATCTCGTTTCTCGATAGTGTTGAAAAACAGTCAAAATTATTATACCTATGCACACAAGCATTAAAACTTTAGTACGTATCCACGTATATTATATTTTTTTCATGCAAGATTATACTAACTACATTATTTTGTATTCAGAACCCCCGAACAATTTCTCAAAAATATATTGTTCTTGTTATGTTCACCTATATTTTTTGTTCCTTGATTTTTCTTATTTTTTTTACATTCTTTCTTAAATTTTGTGACACACTTCGAATCGGACCACGCGCTACTGAAACATTTCTCCTGACGAACAGGATGATCCGCTCATATGTACAGGTCATGCTCTCTCGTGCCAATTATGTGCATACCTCGGGAGTCACCTAATGGGGGTTGACGTATCATGCTACCGAGAGAGTATTGGCCGGTTTTTATGTGCTGCGCATACTGTCAAGAAGGGAAAGAGGTTATCGTTTCTTGACATAATCTGCATTTCACTTTTCGCAAAGTACGGTATCCGTATGTTACCAGTTACTATACTGTTACATTTTGTATTTCACCAAGTCGATACACGTAGCATTATTTCACAGCAAGTTGATAAATGTGACGCTAGGATTTCCAAGTGTTCACACGACCGTTTACATGATCATTGTGATCTTATCATAGCTTGCTCGTTCAGTATAGTTTGTATCTTGTTATTGATATCGGGCATTGAGCCAAATCCAGGTCCGTTGACTACAGAGTCAAGCTTTAGTAGTAATAGTAGCCAAGATGATGTTTTTAAAAATGCTGTTTCATTTATGCATCTTAATATTCAGAGTATTGTTCCGAAGCTTGAGTTGATTACCGCTGAATATTCTTGCCATGAATTACTCTCGTTTACCGAAAGTTGGCTTTCATCGCAAGTTAGCAATGAATCCATTTTATTACCGGGTTATAAAACACCATTCCGAAGAGATCGGGTGGGGAAGGCAGGGGGAGGTGTTATAGTATATGTTAAAGATAACTTGAATTGCTCTGAAAGGCGAGACTTAGTGGTCTGCGGTACAGAGTGTATACGGCTCGAAGTAAGATTCAAGACCAAAAAATATCTTTATGGGATCTTTTACGTCCCACCTAACAGTAGCCCACAGGTATGGGACAACATAGAACAGTCTATCGACCTTGCCTTATCATGCAATTTAGATATCATAGTTACAGGTGATTTTAACACCAACCAGTTAAGGAACACCACTAATGATAGAATTAGCATGATTAAAGCACAATTCAGTCTACATCAAGTTATCTCCGATCCAACTTATATTACAGAACACAGTTCATCACTTCTAGACCTTATTTTAGTAAATGACCCTGTTAACCTCCTATTTTCTGATGTTGGGGCCCCGTTACTTGATCAAATACGATATCATTTACCTGTAATAGGTATCCTTACCCAGCCATGCAAGTTACATCAAGTTTTTAAGCGTAAAGTATACATGTATGATAGAGGTGATTATGACTCATATAGACACCAGCTATCACTTGTTGATTGGGATGCTTTATTTATTTCCAATGACGTTGATGTCATAGCACATGCCATAACGGACGAACTTATTGACAAGGCAGATAAAAACATTCCTAACCGAACTATTACAGTCAGAAAAAATAAACCACCATGGCTTACCGCTGATATCAAAAGGATGATTCGTAAAAAAAATCGTATCCATAAAAGATCCAAAAAAACAAATTCTGCTCCGGACTGGACAAAATTTCGATTAGTTAGGAATAAGTGTAATAAACTAGTTTTAAACTCTAAAACTGATTATTTTTCAAAATTGTCAACCAACATTATATCTGAATCTCATGGTGGCAAACAATATTGGAGTCTTATTAAATCTTTGATGAAATGTGACTCCAGCGACAGTCGTAACATTCCCCCTTTACAGATAGATGATGATCTGATCTGTGAAGATACAAAAAAGGCAAAAATATTTAATGATTATTTTTGTGGTCAATCAAATCTTGATGACTCTAATACACACCTTCCAGACATATCTGACACACGAACAGACGGACTCGGTGATATGATAATATCTGAGAACGAGGTAGTAGACATCTTGAAGATTTTGGATGTATCAAAGGCATCGGGACCAGATCGTATAAGCCCACGACTTCTAAAAGAAGCATATGGAATTATGAAATATCCTTTGTGCAGGTTATTTAACCTATCTTTATCAGTTGGCAAATTTCCTTCCGACTGGAAATGTGCTAATGTTACCCCTGTATTTAAGAAGGACTCTCCAAGTGACTATAGAAACTATAGACCGATATCATTGATAAGCGTTATCGGAAAAGTCATGGAAAGATGTGTTTTTAAGCATATTCATAACTATCTAATAGCTAACCAGATAATCACACCCAACCAATCAGGATTCACCCAAGGGGACTCAGCCATTAATTAATTGCTGAATATTACAAATGAGTTTAGGAAGGCATTAGATGACGGGAAAGAAATTAGAGTAATTTTTTGTGATATAAGTAAGGCATTTGACAGAGTTTGGCATAAGGGGTTGTTACGGAAATTAGAAGTTATTGGCATTACAGGTTCTGTTTTGGCATGGGTAAAAAATTATCTATCTGATAGAAAGCAAAGGGTTGTAATTAATAGTGTATCATCCGAGTGGGGTAATATAATGGCTGGGGTACCCCAGGGGTCGATCCTGGGTCCTCTTTTATTTTTGATATTTATTAACGATATCATATCTGATATACAGTCTTCTATTAAGTTGTTTGCTGATGATACAAGTTTATATTTGATAGTAGATGACCCCCAAGAATCAGCAAACAACTTGAATAGTGATCTCGAAAAAATCCATAGATGGTCTTCAGATTGGCTAGTGACCTTTAACCCTCAGAAAACCGAGACCATGACAATTTCACGGAAACTTAACAAACCTGATCATCCAAAACTTAACATGGACAACGTAACTGTAGCTGAGGTATCAACCCATAAACACCTTGGATTACATATTTCAAACGATGGCACTTGGCACAAACATATTGATGTAATAACCGAAAAGGCATACAAACGACTGAATGTTCTTCGAAAATTTAAATTTATCCTTGACAGACGGACACTCGAGACAATATACCTAACATATATAAGACCATTATTAGAATATGCTGATGTCATCTGGGACAACAACACACATCTTTTGATTGATAAGATTGAAAAAGTGCAAACAGAGGCTGCCAGGATCGTAACTGGGGGTACTAGGTTGGTGTCCCTAGAGAGATTATATCTCGAAACGGGTTGGGAAAAGCTTAAAGATCGAAGGGAGGCCCACAGGTTAATTTATTTTTACAAGATGAAAAATAATATTACTCCGGAATATTTATCAACCTTAGTTCCAGAGTCCCATGCAGCCATACATTATCATAATACGAGAAACTCGTCCCTAATCCCCCCTGTTCGAACAAGAACAGCCCTGTATTCAAATTATTTTTTACCGGCAACTGTACGTTCATGGAATCTCCTCCCTGAGAATTCTAAGACCAGTACTTCGGTGGGGCATTCAGGAATTGTGTCCAGTCTCGGGCGATTAAACCTCCAAATGATTATTACATTGGTAAGCGATTAGGTCAAATTTATCACTCAAGACTTCGTATGCAATGCAGTTCTCTAAATCATCATCTTTTTGTTAAAAATATAGTGGATTCGCCACTTTGTTTATGTGGTGCTATAGAAACTACAGCGCACTACTTGTTGCACTGCCCCCGTTTTCACATTATGCGTGAACAGCATTTTTATAATATCAATATAATACATTTTTTGTCGGAAGAAATCTTGCTACACGGTTCAATGGACTTCAGCTACGAACAAAACATTGAAATATTCTTGGCAGTTCAAACATTTATACTCAGTAGTAAAAGATTTGTCATATGGTAGCACACATCTTGTTCAACAAGTAATACTTATATCTATAATTGTGTCCGTTCAGAAACATACACTTTATTATTCCGATGTATATATTTTTTTTCTTCTTTCTTGTGTGTCACAAACCTTATTATATGTTTTTTTCTTCTTTCCATCTAGTGTAACATTGTTATTTTTTATAACATTTTACCCTTTGAGTATTTAAATATGAAATGTTCTTATTAGGAAACGGATTAATATAAGCTAAGAGCTTGTTTCTGGATCCTATTAATTATTTCACTTGTATTATTATGTAAATGCCTATGTATGTACCTGAATATAATTGATAAAATATGTTTACACTAACTTTTGACTTAATTTGCTTATTGTTCAGTTGCAAGTATTTCATACTCATTTAGATCGAACATACACATACTTCTAGAGTTGAATAAATCGTTAACAATGAAATTATTTTGTGGTAATAAACTCTGAAGTATTTATATTAATCCGATTAATGCCCGGCGGGCTTTAAGCAGAATTGACTCTCTTTTTGTCAACATTTCTAATACTTTAAAAGCTCTTCATATCATAAACGAGTTATCCTGTTTTTTTAATAGATTTTAGGTTTCTAGCATCACTACAGGTACACGATCAAAAGACAATGTCCAGTGGCAAATTTTCATGCATTATTTGAACGACAGTATGTAGATAGCTTCGACAAAGGTATTATCATACAGTCAATTTAGTATTGGGTCTAAATTTTCACGGTTATTCAGGCTTTATCACTAGTTGGAATTTGTATGCGAGTAAAGACCAATTTTTTTATGACTTTAGTAAGAAACTACTCCAATCTTTGTTATGTAATACGATGCCGTTTTAAATAAAATGTGCGGAAATTAAACAGAAATGTTGCCTTCAAAAATACAACTTATGGCACCATGAAAGAGTGAAATGCTATAAAGGTTTCAATGCGCAGAGAAAGTGACATTCTCCCTACACGAGTTATCTCAATTAAAAATAACTGAGCATGGCTGCTTACATTTACATTAAACATACCCGAACGGATACCCCACTTTGATCAAGGTTATATTGTTTGTTTAAAAAAAAGACCTAAAGTAATTTATCTTTATATAATTTAAAATAAAATAGTCAAATGAGTATACGTCAATGAAAAAGCAATAACCAAATAACAAACGTATCTACAATATGGACACGAATGATATTTTCAATAAAAGAAAGGAAACGAAAGCTTGATAATGACATGTTTGGGGAATTGGACACGCCTGGGGTTTATAGAAAATACTGGACACTGTTCGTTTACGCAAATGACAAGATTTGGGGACCTTTTACAACTAGACATGGTTTGCAGTTCAGTGACGTCGATGTGGACACTTTTGGGGAAATGGCCACGTTTGAGGGAAGGGCACGTTTCTGAGTGTTACATATATAAGTAGAAGTAGTATCAGTGCCATTAAGTCAACTCTCAAAATTTGTAAAAGTAAACCATGATTGATCAAAGCACAGTTTTCAACCCGGACCTTTGTCTCACACCGAACAGCAAGCTATGAAGGACCCCCATAAAGACTAGTGTAAAACCATTTAAACTAACGGTCTAATCTATATATAAAAGAGGGAAACTAGAAATACGTATGAACAACATCATTAAACGATAACCACTGAACATCAGGTTCCTGATTTAGGACAGGTGCAAACACATGCTGCGGATCAAACAGTTTTAATAGTTCCTGACATTCAACCGTACCCGAAACAATAGAGTAACAACACAACATAGAAAGACACATTATAAAATATCAATTGAAATGGCTTTACTCAATTGAAAGAAATATTAATACAAACAAGTGAACATACACTAAACGAATAAATTTGATCTTTGCCACAATGTAAATACAAAATCAATAAAGTACTGGTGCAATATAGTAGTATACTGTTATAAAAGAAATATATCTTTTAGAAAGTAAAACGAAACGATAAAATGCGATTTTTTCAGGTTAATTTAAAACTTAAAATGCCCGTTTTTTACTTTAGATTTCTATGTTGCAAAAAAAAACCTATTACTTTTATTTGGCATTGTTTTATGTAAATTACATTTTTATTTTTATGATAGTAATGAACAATGACGAATCAGGCTAGACTATTCTTGATAGATAGTTAAAGATATTGTGTATATTCATGTCTCCGAAAATTTAAGCAAATCCGGTATTTACCCTGTTGCTTAAAATAGATCGGTTATCATTTCTCTAGTAATTTATAGTTGATTGTAGATTTAAAATGTTCTGATGATATTGGTATATACGATAAGGGTTTTTATGAATACATGTCATTTAAAAAAAAGTAATACCACAAATATAGACGTTATATCAGTTGAACAAGAAATGAAAAGAAGTATTATATTAAGCAGTTTATTCAAATGTGGTAATTATTGAATTGACCTACTGTGTATATTGTAAATTGCTGTTAGTAATTTTACAAAGTTATAAAAGGATTACGTGTTAGTGTGATTTCGCCACATTGAAGGGTTCGGAACCCGGGAACTACAGATCAAGAAATTAATGGAGAACATATAAAAGAAGTAATCACATAATAATGGCTGTCTCATATTTAAAAGGACGCTGTGCAACGTACAATTATCTATTAGCAAAGAATTAGACAAAAGTGGAGAGTTATTAGCTCAAGAGTTCAAGATGAAAGTGTGACCAACACAGTTAAAGTTTTATCAGCAGAGAGACGATAAAAGGATTTTTCACCAAAACATGGATAGTCTGAATGAAATTTACCTTACATTAGAGGACAAGGAAGATAAGGAAGTTGTAATTGCAAAATTTCCAAAGGCAAGTGAAATACATTTCAACTTACAGGACGATGTAACAGGACGCTTAGACGAATTATAAAAATTCCAGGAAGAAATCCAGGATAAAATTACAGAAATGAAGTACACGGAATAGGCCATGGACCACCAAATAATGTTAAAGGTTTGCTGAAATGTTTGTACTCTTGAGCTTTGAATATGCTATATCCTATAGAATGTGCAGGGATATATGAGGACTTCACAAACTCAAATACGGAAAAGGATACTGAGTTAATAAATGACATATACTACAAGAGAGCGACCACAAAGACAAGCAGCCTGGACTGCATAGAAGAAGATTAAAGAACAGTTGGAATCCTGATAGACTATCTTTCATAGGTGGAATAAAGCCGTATTGGTCCAGGGGCTAATACGGGACGTTAATCACGGGTTAATAATTTTCTGATTATCAATTAAAAAAGTGTTATGCACTGGCTGGTCCTGTATTGAGTCTGTTATAGATTCGAGGTTTGCTGTATTGGACACGAGACTCGAAGAATCGAGGGCCAATACAGCTGATAGAGAATCTATAACAGGCCATGGGGCAATGCGGCTTTTTTTCCATATTGAGCCTGTTTTTTCCCGTTTCAAGACGTTACAAACAATTGCACATCGTTTAACGTGATTTTTTTTATGATTTTAATTTAAAAATATTAATAATACAAATGTTTTTTTGCTTAACGATACCACCAATATTAAGTAATGGCGCAAGAAAATTGCAACTGAAAACAAAACGTCCCGTATAAGCCCATGGGCCAAAACTTTTTGTTTTTCTAATTGGCCCTGTTTTTTCTGTATTGGCCCTGTTCGAAAAGCAATATGAATACTTGGATTATATCAACATTGGAACATTTTTCTATATTGCACATGCTTATTTATCCGTATTAGGGCTGATTTTTTTCATACCATTTAATAATTGCTAGTATTAACTCTTTATAAACACAATAAATTAAAACAAACATCATATTTACCACTAGTTCCTTTTCTTTTTCCTTAGAAAAAAAAGATCGGTTATCAAGCTTGTGTTTTATATCTAAAAACAGTGGACAAAACATAAATAAAATGCTAAAAGGAATAAAGTAATCACTACCAAAATCAGAGTACAAATAAAATTTTGGGTAATCAAACTAATTTTTCATTAGAAGATCCTGTATGTTATTCCATTTAAAAGAAATAAAGGAACAAGATGACAAAAATAGACTCAAACTAAAGGCTCTTTAGAGCCTGTGTCGCTCACATTGGTCTATGTGCATATTAAACACAGATGGATTCATGACAAAATTGTGTTTTGGTGATGGTGATGTTTGTAGATCTTACTTTAATGAACATTCTGGCAACTTACAATTTTTTTCAACCTGCAATGAACTTGTACTTTAAGTTAGGGAGGAAAATATTTTGTAAAAATTTACAAAAATTTACAAAATCAATGAAAATTGTTAAAAATGGAATATAAAGGGCAATAACTCCTTGAGGGGTCAAATGACAATTTTGGTTATGTTGTTTTATTTTAAATCTTACTTTGCTGAACATTATTACAGTTTATCTCTATCTATAATAGTATTCAAGATAATAACCAAAAACGGCAACATTTATATAAAATATACCAATTGGGGGCAGCAACCCAACAACCAGTTGTTAAATTCATCTGAAAATTTCAGGGCAGGTAGATATTGACTTGATAAACAATTCAATCCCTGGTCAGATTTGCCCTAAATGCTTTGGTTTCAGAGTTATAAGCCAAAATCTACATTTTACCTCTATGTTCAATTTTTATCCATGGCGGCCATCTTGGTTGGTTGAATGGGTCACCGCACATAATTCTTAAACTAGATACCCTAATTATGATTGTGGCTAAGTTTGGTTAAATTTGGCCCAGTTGTTTCTGAGGAGTAGATTTTTTAAAAAGATTACAAAAATTGACTAAAATTGGTAAAAATGACTAAAAAGGGTAATAACTCCTTATATAATACTATATATATTTTGGTCATGTTGGCTTATTTGTAGATCTTACTTTGCTGAACATCATTGCTGTTTACAGTTTATCTCTATTTTAATAGTATTCAAGATAATAACCAAAAACAGCAAAATTTCCTTAAAATTACCAATTCAGGGGCAGCAACCCCACAATGGGTTGTCCGATTCATCTAAAAATTTCAGGGAAGATAGATTTTGACTTGATAAAAAAGTTTATCCCCCATGTCAGATTTGCTCTAACTGCTTTGGTTTCAGAGTTATAAACCAAAATCTACATTTTGACCCATTGTTTTATTTTTAACCCTGGTGGCCATCTTGGTTGGTTGGACGGGTCACCGGCCACATTTTTAAAACAAGATACCCCAATGATGATTGTGGCCAAGAATGGTTAAATTTAGCCTAGCAGTTTCAGCGGAGAAGATTTTTGTAAAAGTTAACGACGACGGACGACGACGGACGCCAAGTGATGACAAAAGCTCACTAAAAATGTCATCAAAATTTCCTATTAAGATTTGACTAAATATCCACATCTCGATATCGTTAGTAAAATATGCAATAATGTAGGTTGCAGTCAAGATTATTATTTAATTGTTAATTCCTTTGCTTAAAACTAAAATTTAATATTTCGCTATTAAATGATTTTTATGATGATTGTTTGGTACATATTTGTTAATTTGAACATAATGTAAAGATATTGGTATTTTAATTCATGTATTAAATATATATATATATAATTTAAGTTATGTATTTGTATCGTATCATTTGCGGTTGTAACCTTCTTTGAAAAAAACTTGTTCATTTCATATGCATGTAACTGGTTTAGAATTATTATGTTGAATTGTATGAGGACTGATGTCCAACATAGGAACGCTTTGCATTTTCGAAACGCCCCTAAATAATATTGCAACTGCCATATTCCTTTAAAAACGGATAACATTGAAGTCATTACATGCTCCATTTCTATACATCTGAATTTCATCATAAAAGTTGTAAAAGTTCTAAATTAAATATTGTTTTCACTTTTTTTTCCAATCAATAAAGACAAGCTTCGAAATATTAAAAACGGTATCATTGTTTGCTGTCCAAACCTTATAAGTATTAATCAATCAGGCAGGGAATATGTCAAAAATCATTTATTATTTCAAGTAATATTTTACTATATTTAACTTACTTTTGGATTGCATAATCTCAATTTCTTCGCTCACTGACTTGACCAATTGCTCTGTAAAAACATAAATTGATCCACTTTTAAAAGTTTGTGCGTCTCAAGTCATTCTGACTTGTCTATCCTATGCTTTCGAATTTTAGCAACAGAAATTTCAAATCTGAGCAATAAAGTAAGCCGACAATAACAATCCGAGAACCCCCTCCCCCTCCCCCTCCCCAATAAAAGAGCGAAACTGCGTTCATTAACAGTAAAACCTTTTCTGATATCCATGCATCAGTGACCATGCAAATTTGAATTAGAACGTATATAATGGACAATTCTAGATATTATCGCTATTTTAAGAAATTTTCCTTTGATCTTATCGTCTGATTTTTTCTTTCTCACTAGCAACTTCATTCATTTATTCTTTTAAACAATCAATTTTATTTAAAGTATTGCTTATTTGTTCATTAAAAAAACCCATTGTTTATCAAGTTTCTATACAAAGACTATCAATACTATGAATATACATGTAGAATCATAGGAAGATAGTGTCAAAAACGAGGGACAAAAGATACCAGAGGAACAGTCAATATTCCTATGTAATCGAAAATAAAGTGACAACGCCATGGCTAAAAAAAAGACAAACAGACAAACAAAAGTAAACATGACACACCATAGAAAACTAAAGAATTAGCAACACGAACCCCACCAAACACTAGGTGTGATCTAAGGTGCTCCGGAAGGGTAAGCAGACCCTGCTCCACATGTGGCATCCGCCGTGTTGCTTATGTGATAACAAATCCGGTAAATAGTCTAATTCGGGAGCTCACATTCATGAAAGGGAAGGGGATTGTAGTTACGACGTAAGGAACATATCCGATATCATTTGTGAAACGGTTATTCCATAACGGTCAACCAACTCGTGATGACGTCCGTAAAACTTACGAAGGGATGATTTCAACTTCACCATTTGAAACTCATGGTTTATTAGCTTCCTTGTGAGCAGCAACCCTCTTTTAAGAAAATCATGATAGGAATTGCAAGCACGGTAATATTGTCTCGATTAGGAGATATATACCCCGTATGCAGGTGCTGCTGGAATGTTGCTACTTATGAATGTCATCATGTTCTTTATCATACTGATAGCACTCATATGGTCATAATTGACATTCGTTTTTCGCTGAAAGACATAGTCGAATTCTTTTTGAATGCATCTAATCAATAAAAAAACAAGCTTCGAAATATTTAGAGAAGAAGCAATGGTGTCATTATACCTGTTCAAAATTGTGAGTATTAAACAATCAGGCAGGGTTTATATCAAAAATCTAATATTACTTAAAGTAATATTCTACTATATTTTACATACTTTTGGATATTCCAATCTCCATTTCATCACTCTTTGACCTGGCTAAGTGCTCTGTAAAAAAGAGATTGATTGAAAATAACACTTTTAAAATTTTGTGCGTCTAATGGCATTCTGACTTGTCTATCCTATGCTACGAAATTTAGCAACATAAATTTCAAATCTGATCAATAATGTCGGTCGACAATAACAAACTGAGACCCCCCTCCCCCGTAATAAAAGGGCGAAACCGCGTCCATTGACAGGAAAACCTTTTCTGATATCCATGCATCAGTGACCATGACAGTCATTGGACAAAACAAAAGTTGCATCAGTCAAACACTTAATACAGTTTTTCAAGATATTTTTCGCTGGTGTGAAAACAATAAAATGGCTGTAAATGTATCTAAAACGAAAGCTTTCACTAAACAATTCAAAATTTGGTTACTATGTGGAACGCATCTATCCAATCGAACTAGAGATAAAGGATACTACAGATACAGTTAAGTCGGCTTCATATCTTGACTTACATCTAGAAATTGACAATGAGGGTCGGTTGAAAACAAAACTTTACGACAAAAGAGATGATTTCAGCTTTCCAATTGTGAACTTTCCATTTCTAAGTAGCAACATTCCAGCAGCACCTGCATACGGGGTATATATCTCCCAATTGATACGATATTCCCGTGCTTGCATTTCCTATCATGATTTTCTTGATAGAGGTTTGCCGCTCACAAGGAAGCTATTAAACCAAGAGTTCCATATGGTGAAGTTGAAATCATCCCTTCGTAAATTTTACGGACGCCATCACGAGTTGGTTGAGCGTTATGGAATAACAGTTTCACAAATGATATCGGATATGTTCCTTACGTTGTAACTACAATCCCCTTCCCTTTCATGAATATGACCTACCGAATTAGACTATTTACCGGATTTGTAATCACTTAAGCAATACGAAGGGTGCCACATGTGGAGCAGGATCTGCTTACCCTTCCGGAGCACCTGAAATCACCCCTAGTTTTTGGTGGGGTTCGTGTTGTTTATTCTTTAGTTTTCTATGTTGTGTCGTGTGTACTATTGTTTTTCTGTTTGTCTTTTTTATTTTTAGCCATGGCGTTGTCTGTTTGTTTTAGATTTATGAGTTTGACTGTCCCTTTGGTATCTTTCGTCCCTCTTCTATATGCATTTGATCTAAACAAAAGCTTTCCGTTACATCAACTGAAAACATTAATCTTGCTTTAAATGGACAACAAATCATAGAAAGTACATGTAAAAAGGTTCTAGGTGTTTTTATTGATGCATCTCTATGTTGGTCTTCTCATATCGATTATATAATCAAAAAAGTTAACTCTTTTTTAACTTTACTAAAAAGGATGAAGAAATAATTAAATCACAAAGCTAGACAAATGTACTATAACGCTTACGTTTTACTCACTTAAATTAGTGCTGTTCAATGTGGGGAAACTGTCATTACTTTCTATTAGATAGTTTACTAAAACTGCAAAAAGGGGCAGCAATAATAATTTTAGACAAACATGATTACACCAAACCTTCAAGAGAATTACTTCACGAATGTAACATTTTGCCAATCACACAAAGAAGACTTTATCACAAATTATTACTAATTTATAAGGCAAAACATGGCTTAGCTCCTGAATGTATGTCCAGTCTTTTTTTTTTATCAGCTTCTGCAAACCACGTAAGGAACATATCAGATATGTGAAACGGTTTTTCCATAACGGTCAGCCAACTCGTGATGGCGTCCGTAAAACTTACGAAAGGATGATTTCAACTTCACCATTTGGAACTCTTGGTTTAAAAGCTTTCTTGTTAGCAGCAACCCTCTATCAAGAAAATCATGATAGGAATTGCAAGCAAGGGAATATCGTATCAATTGGGAGATATATACCCCGTATGCAGGTGCTTCTGGAATGTTGCTACTTATGAATGTCATCATGTTCTTTATCGTACTGATCGTGTTGATTCATTCATCCGAAGCACTCATATGGTCATAATTGACAAGCGTTTTTCCGCTGAAAGACATACTCGAATTGTTTTTGAATGCATCTTATCAATAAAAAACAAGCTTCGTAATGTTTAGAAAAGAAGGATGGGTATCAATATACCTGATCAGAATTGTGAGAATTAAGCAATCAGGGAGGGTTAATGTCAAAAATCTAATATCATTTCAATTAATATTCTATTATATTTTACTTACTTTTGAATGTTTCAATCTCCATTTCAACACTCTTTGACCTGGCTAATTGCTCTGTAAAAACAGAACTAGATTAGAAATATCACTTTCAAAGTTGTGTTCGTCTTTTGGCATTCTGACGTGTATATCTTATGCTACAGAAAATTCAAATGTGACCAATAAAGTAAGCCGACAATAACAATCCTAAAAAATTATTACGTCTGTTAACCTTTTTCGGATCGATAAAGTTCTAGAAAAAGTATGTGACAAATTGAATTGATTTGATATATGAACCACACAAAACAGAACAAAACTCATCTAAGACTAGTGCATCTATCATATGCATTCTTAATACGGATAATATTGAATGCTCCATTTCTATAATAAGGTTGTACTTAAAGAATAAATTAAATGTTTTTCTTACTGTTTTTGATTTCATTTATTAGCTGTTTAGATACCGTATTTGCATTTGGCATCATCATTTAATTGTCATTAGTAGTAAATATATTCGAAAAGTCATTGTAAAATGGTAGTGGCTGTAAATAATACGGTCTTCAATTTACAGATATTTTTAAATCATCGACTTGCAATTTTTTGTGTAAATTAAAATATGTCTTACCTTTTCGACAAAAATACTGTATTAACTTGTGAACACAATAGACGGATATCAAACCTATAAACACATATTCATATATGAACAGTATATAATGGAAACAATAATTGATAGCTAACACATATATGATACATTTTATACTAAGTTGAAAACAATTTCACAAAATTTTACAAAAATGTCCACTTTCATTATGATTTGTTCTTCGATCATCTGGGATATTTTCATTCAAAGATTCAAAAAATTTCTTTTGATACGCCTTATTGTTTTTACCTATAACACAGAAGATATGGTGTGATTGCAAATAAGACAACACTATTTTTTTTAAAAGATGCTGGATTTCAAAAATAATCAAAATCAATTCAATTCAATGCCATGTGGAACGAAACAGCCATTTATGAGCAAAATTACCCAGTTACATCTTATTTATTTCTTTTTTAGAACTTGATATTGACAATCGCTAATGGTATCATTTTAAGCATAAAGAACTAACCCATGGTAAAATCACGATAAATTGAAGCCCCATTCTAAGATAATTGCATAAACTAGCCAATAATTAATACTCTGTCTAACAATTTAAAAATGTCTCGACAACGTCCATTATCCTAGCGATTTCTCATTAAAGCGTCAGTGATATCCTCATACAAACATCATTGAATTTAATCTATTTGGACCTGCCTAACTACCTCTTCTTCATTTTTTGTGATAAAATGTTCGATTAATAAGAAATCCAAGAACAAATTAATTACTGATGTTTTGAAGAGTATTTATAATCTTATATAAAAAAGAACAACGCAAGGAAGATAAACGTTTCCTAAATATTTCTGGATTAAATCAGGAAAATGACTGTTGTTTACCTTGGTTGATAATGTTGTTTGTGTCAATTTTTATATCATTCCCTTTTTTGAATTTTTCGGTGTTCTTGTTATTCAATTTATGGTAAAAAAAAGCGTCCTTACCAAAAAATAAACCTGTTACAGTTATTCCTACGATAATTGTCCATCTTGCTGAAAAATAACAATATAATAGGTAAGCTTGTACATATTGGCCTGTACTTTATTTAATAAATTGAAATTTCGTAATTGCATGTCCAAAATACACGGTGTATATTCATAACGCTTCCTTTCCGATAGAATCGGCGTTTTTGCTTCCTTTCCGAGTCAGAAAACGCGTCCTTTCCGATACTGTACACAGACAAAGATTACAACGTTGAATGGTAGGTGTTCTTTTATGCCAATTTAACAATGAAATACTAATATTCTTGAAAGAATTGATAGGTGACGGAACAAAATACATAAACAAGAACCCAAAATAAGATTTTCTAATGTCTACAATCGATTACAGAAAGCATACGGGTTTACACTACAACAGCGTCGACGAGTACAACAAGTTTATCAAAAATAAAAGTAACGATTGCAAGAACATTTGACCGTTTATCACAATGTACAAGTAATAAGATTATAATATAAGTTTGGAGATTTCATTTTGTATATATTATAAGATTTCTAACACTTTCCTTCATGCAAAAAATGTTGTTTTTGTTAACATCGACCAAAACTCTTCCTTTCAGAGATTGGAAACGCTTCCTTTGAGATAAAGTTACTAGGAAACGCATCCTTTCAGATAAATTAAAAAAAATTATACCAACGGTCAGACTGTGCATTTATGCAACTCTGTTTAAACGTTTTCAGGGGTGGATTTAGGGGGGGCAGGGGCCCGACCCCCCTTTTTGGGAAAAAAATTGGTTGCTTATATTGGGAATCACTGAAGCGTGACTGGAACGGGCTCCCTCTTAGGTCAGTCAGTGGGCCCCCACTTATGAAAATTTCTGAATCCGCCACTGGTTTTGCTATCCCGGGGTTTATACAGTTCAAAACGATAGATCTCATATATATAAGCATTGATCATCATTATGTTGCAAAAATATTTTGAACTTATGCAACAAAATTAGATCTGTGTAAATTTTAATTGATAAATTTTGATTTTCCCCGACTTCATTGCTTAATAAATTATATAAACAAACCTCATGTGAATTGTCTTGTCTGTCAACTCAGGATTTACAAAATTGCGTCTAATCAATATTCAATTTGTACAAAAGCGACGTGATAACACCCACGCAAACATTTGACGTTCTAAGATAATTACAAATCCTGAGACATTGATGGCATTGAAATTCCGTATTTTATAATGTCTTTTTTTTTAATTCACGATTAGATAATCATAAAGTAATACAAAATGAGCTCCATAATAAATTCTTTTTTTGTAATAATTGATATCGATTTTTTTCTTCTTTTACTTACACTGATGCATACTAGTATCATTTTAGAGAGATCTAGATACGGTTTAAGATAAATTATATAGAAAAATAAATCCACATTGACCGATACATTCCAGTAGATTCTTTGGATGCTACGGGGAATGGTACTTGCAATAATTGAGAGTGCACTTGAGCCGACTTCGTTTTCAAGACTAGAAATTTCCATTTTCTTAACAAAATAATAATAAAAATATGCTTCGCCGAGCGCAGCTGAATACGACCACAGAGGGCAAACCCTGAACAGTTGGGACAAATATGTTCAATATTCAAACTTGAAACAAGTCTGAATTTGGACTGTAATTAAATATTTGGCACATTATAAGATCTGACACAGAATAAATGTAGTCAACGAACATGAAATTGATTTGAATTCATTTTCAAGTGTTGTGCATTACACTGTGTTGTTGCGCAGTACTTAGTAAATATGTTCTCATACTATATACCGGTACACATAATTAGCAAAATATATTGTGAAAAAAAGATTCCAAATATAAAATCCATATAAAAGTAATCAAGCACAAAATTGAGAATTTGAAATGGGGAATGTGTCAAAGAGACAACAACCCGACCATAGAACAGACAACAGCAGAAGGTCACCAATAGGTCTTCAATTCAGCGAGAAAATCCCGCTCCCGGAGGCGTTCTTCAGCTGGCCCCATAACAAATATATATAATAGTTCAGTGATAATGGACGTCATACTAAACTCCAAATTATACACAAAAAACTAAATTAAAAATCATACAAGACTAAAACGGCCAGAGGCTCCTGACTTAGGACAGGCGAAAAAATGCGGCCGGGCGAAACATGTTTTTTGAGATCTCAACCCTATTTGAGAGAATTTTCTAAGTCCAAGGATCATAACTTTGCAAAAAAAATCATCAACCCAAAACTAAATTTTAACTTGACCTATAACTCTTCATGGTTAAACTATATGGCAAATATGAAGTCACCACCTTCGAGCATGACAGCAAAAATGCAAAAAACAGATAACATGTGATTTCCTAAGTCTAAGGGCTAAAAAGTAATCAGACCTGAACAACATTAGAAGTTGATCTGCAACTTGTCATGGTAATACTATACTAAATATCAAAACAATATCTTCAATCTTGATTAAAATGTACGAAAAACTGATTTCACAGACTGACTGGCAGACGGACGGACGGACAGAGTGCAAACCTTTGTTGGTAGGGAACTAAAAATATAAACTTACACTATTCTGAAACACGCTTTAGAAATTCTACTTGCCTCTAAGCTGACCGAAATTTCGTGTACTAGTATTAAATCTATGAGAATTTATATTAAATACAAAAACCAAGATTATTTTGCTCTCTTGCTTCTTTCTCTCTTCATGTATTCGGATGATTCTCATTTTAAGTTTTAAATACGGATTTAAAATAGTGCTTTGGTAAATAATGCGTACTGGCGTCCGTTGTCTATTAATTTTTTCACATTTCAAGTAATCTTCTTCTCTGATGTGCCTGGACCAAATAAAACTATTAAATTAATCTTGACATCAAACTATTCAAGATGAAAAATTGTAATTCTAAACGTTGTTGTTGTATGTTTTGTTTGTTTCCTTTATGCAGAAATCACTAAGGGTAAATACTATATATATATTTTCTAGTGTTTGCGAAAAATGTGGCTTTTAATGTAGTATTACTAGTACTCTCACATGGTTATATAATCTGCATGAATTAAGAAATTATAGAAATTATCCGTAACCCTGTATACATAGAGTCCATCAAAAGCTGTCTTCTGTTTATATCACAAGCATCATTTCTAAAAAAATAAATCCAGAGAGACCAAAGAATTTTACAGGAGAGGGTTTTTTTTTCTTTCTAAATCACCATTCTTTCCTCTTTCCTTTTTTTTTGTAATATCATCCATCTTGTTAATAATATGCACGGGGTACCGGATATCATTTTAAAAAGGAACCACACAAGACCTTTAGTTTAAATTTTTTTTCGTGGTTTCGGAGGAAAAAAATAATAGACGGACGATAACTAATGTAAAAATCTTACATGACAGAAACTATCAATTATATATTTTCAGATGAATGTTCCAGTTGATAAAACTGTTTTGGATTATCTGGGGGTACAGCTGTTGCCGTCAGATGAGGACAATGATTTAGCCGAGGGCCTTTTAAATTCTGATGAAGAAGAACCAAATACTGACGATCAGGTCCCTGATTTGTTTACAGATGGGAGAAGTAGCTCACCATCTTCAATCAAGTGTTCAATATGCTTAATAGAATTTACCAAAAAGTGTAATCTCAAAAGACATATGAAGAAACATGATGGCACCATGAAAACTTGTAATGAGTGTAGCAAACTGTTTTTTAGTGGCTATGACTTAGCCAGGCACGTTAATTCGGTACATAAAAATATAACCCATGACTGCAAAACATGCAGTAAAACTTTTAAATCAAAGGTTGGATTAGCTTATCATGAAAGAGGTCATGCCAACAACTTCCGTTTTTTATGCCCCAACTGTGGCAAAGGATTCAATTACAAGGGCGATTTTGAAGGCCTTAAGGCAGGCCATGATGGTGAAAAAAATTTTGAATGTTCTAAATGTGAAAAGAAATTCCAGTATAAAATCAGCCGAAATGATCACTAAGGGCTTTGTGGGGAAAAAAAATCTGACTTCGTATATAAATGTGACACCTGTGGGAAAGTGTTTAAATCTTTGAAATATCTAAAAGAACATGTGAAAAGTCACACAAACCCGGATAGGTACCAGTGTACAGTATGCGGTAATTTTTACCAGAACAGATCCGGGCTATACAAGCATTCCAAAAATACAGGACATTAAAAAGAGATTTATTCTGATTTTATTGACAGTTAATTACACGCTAGTTGGTTACATTATATGTTCATTTAATTTTTTTATTAATTCAGTATTCAATTGTGGCAACATGTTTTATAAAAGAAATTAACCTTTCATTTTGTCGTTGAAAATAATTTAATTTATATTTCAGGATAACTCATTGATAATGTACTAGAAAATATGTTATTAAAGTACAATTACAATAATAAAATTGAGTTATTTTACCGTTAAAGAGAATATGCATTCAACTTTCAATAAAAAAAAACACACTCTAGTGTATAGCTGTTGATGGTTGTAGTACTTCTAATGGTAAGATAAAAAGGACGTTCATCCACTGAGACCAGTTTCAAACCATGCAGAATTCTCAACAAATAATCGTGATTCAAATATGTAATCAAGTTCAACTTTCCCAAACTAACTGGTAATTTAGCTTAACCCCTATAAGTACAAAATGTTAAATTAATCGCGTAAGAATAGTAAAGTATTAGATACAACCCCACCCCAAACCCTACCCCCGTAACTTATCTAAGAAAGATCTATTCCAAGTCTAGTTGTAGGAAGAATTTTACTCTCATCACATTTATGATATTGTCTAATTGGCATACATCCACGAGTTACTTCTTGAGGCTTTGAAATATCAGATTTTTAGCCTGTCTTTGTTTTTTTCGTCTTCGCAAGGAACTATCGAAAAAATGGTTCCTGAAAAATTAAATATAATGTATTATTCGGATTAATAACAGGGCATAAAATGTGACTAGTATTATGATATTTTTCAATAAATTTTAGTGAAAAATTATTTTGCCTTTAATTTTAATAAATAAAGAATTGGTTTTCTTGTTTGAATTGTGAGCACTGGTTATTGTTGTGCCATTTATAGTTTACTGTTCTGTGTGAGCTAATGATCCGTGATGAAGGCCGTACTTTGACCTATAATTGTAAACTTTTTATAACTTGTGACTTGGATGGAGAGTTGTCTCATTGGCATTAATACCATATCTTCTTATTTATATGTATTTTTAAATGCCTATGTAATATGGACTGATGTGAAATATATGTAGAATTGGCTCTATCATCATTTAACTAAAGATGCATTTGGATTTTCTACCTCTGGCATTGATTTTTTTTTCATGGTTTTCAGCTTTAAAATTGACTTTTTATCTTTTCGATCATACCGTTAATGACGATGGATGGACGGTTATTTTATGTCCAGTGGCAAGTATGATGCACAGTGAAGAGGGATAGATATAAGTTCCACTAGCTTGTTTCCCAGTTCCCTATAAATAAGTCAGGTGGATATTCAGGAAGAAAACATGATATTGAGAAATGAATATGAACCCGTTTTGTACTAGGCCGTAATTTTAACGTGTTTTCTCATAATGTAACAGTTCAAATAGAAGACATGTCTGACACATTATTCTGACCCCTGGGGTCGACCAGTCTTTTACTCTAACTATTTAATGCATCGTGATTGGAGGAGAAGCAGCAAATACCAATGTTCAAGTCTTCAAGTTGGCTTGACACGATCCCACAGCCTACAATACTCGCGGTGAGCACAGAGGCAGTCTTTTGTAAGTAAACAAAACTCTTTCTTGAGTGGTAAATGTTTAAGCCTGACATCTTTATGTTATCAATTTAACATTCGTTTATATAAGGCAATCATACTTTAATAGAATGTTTTGTATTCTGCCGCTTTCGTATTCAATACTATCAGATAGAGGTGTATTCTGCAAGCATTCATTGGTGCCAGATCCTTGTAACAATGGTGGTACTGGATAGACAGACTTTCTTGCTGATGTAATACTAAAAGACCTATATTAATATGTAAAAAAAAAAGAATAATGTACATTTGTTGTGTACAAGTTGTTATGTTGTACTTATAAAGAGAATTGTTGTATAAAAGTTATCAGTGTTTTATGAACCTTTAACTACAAATGAATAGTACAAGCAAGCAGTCTTTTGTTTAGCTTATTTCTATCATATTTTTATGACTAAATGAAACAATATATATAATATCATTATTTTCTAACTTATAAAAAAATTAATTAAGGAACATCTATGGATTTTTTTAAGTACAATGGGGACAATAAAAATAGAATTTAATATTTTTCAAGGGCAATAACTTCTTAAAGAGTCAATTGACCACTTGGGTAATTTGATTTCTTTGTAAACTTGCGCTACTGAACATTTTTACTATTTACACTTGTTCTTTAACTATTATAAAAGATATTAACAAACAAATATAAACATATTTTGACAGTAACCCAATAATGAATGGTAAAGAAAATCTGTTTAATTCTACTGTTACCTATCAGAAGGGTCGCTGCGGCAGTGAAGAATCTCTGTAATAGTTGACATCAAGCGAGGTATACTGACAGCTTTTGGACATCCCAGTCTTGTTGTTTCCATCTGGCTTAATTCTCCGAAAAAAGTTTCATTTGCTAAGCTAGATATTGATCGCTGATTGTACGTTCAAGTGTTCGTCAGTGCATAGAGTTGTATACTAGTGTCAATCTTTTGCAAAAATCCTTCAAATGATATTCTACTAAACCCGTTAATGAACATTCCATAAGGTGGAAAGGTGCCGAAGTCTACATCTGATAGCAAAAACTGCTTCATGCGCAATCTCATATTAGCTCTATTTACTGCTGAAATACCGGGACTATCTTCAGCCTCGTACCAATTCCTAACTATGCTACAAAACTCTGCCTCATTTGTGTAACCTAAATTGTGCATTTCATTTTCTACTTCAATAGAAAATGTTTTTAGAGCGTATGCATTGTTTTGTTTGTCTACTAAATCAACCACTAAACTCTTACTTATGATGTCCCTGTTTTGTGCGACAGCATGCCAAGCATCTTTTTTAATACCTTTAACACCGTCTTTACAAACTTTAACTCTTAAGTTCACTAAAAGATGGTGAGCATCGACGCACATCGGTTCAAACTTCTCAGTTTTACTGTTGTAATTTGGATAAGAAAATATTTCAGTAGACCCCACATCTTCAATGTTCAGTTTTTGGCTAAAGGGAGCGTCATCGTACCACTTTTGTTGCTCACTTGGAAAAGTGAGTGTTGCATAAATGACATTCAAAGTTTGTTTCGGAACGGTCTTGGAATTAGCTCGGCTATAGGATTTTAGTGCTCTTGATGCAAATTCTGTCAATTTTAATAAATGTTTAACAGTTTTTTCAGTCACAATTTGTTCTCCATTTCCAATTAGTTTACTTATGGCGTTATATTTTTCTTTAATAGCCCATGACTTCTTGGTTACTAGGCCTGTTTGCTTTTGCATTGCATGTGTATGTTCAATAATGACATTCAGTTCATCGTGTGTCAACTTCCGTAGTTCCTGTGTATCCTTTACGGCAGTTTTTAAATCAGTTGAACACTTGTCTTTCCATTTTTTCTGTATACTTGAATTTTGGTGATCTTTCAGGTCATCCCAAATTTTCTGGTAAATTTCATTATTTAATTCAATTTCTTGTTCATTGTTTATCAGATGTGTAAAGTACTGCTCTCTACTGTAACAGGCTGATGCTCTACTTGTGCGATGATAGTGCCTTCTCTGGTTTTTGATGTTCCCATAATGTCAGTGATAAGTGCAGTAGAAAAACTTTCGTTGTCATTTAATATATCTAGCGCATCATCGGATAGACTGGAAAATGCGTCTATTTTACCATCATCCGTTACCTCTTCAATGTTATCTGATGAATCAAAGTTGTTAATGGAATTGATATTTGGAACAGCAAAATTGATCTTTGTTGTCTGTGGATCGTACAATCCTTTAGAAGAGAATCCATCTATTACTTGGTCAACCGACTTTGCACCTGACATGAAACGTAAGGTTTTACCATGAAATAAACGGTAAACGACCTTCAAAAACTTCATGGAATCACATCCATATTCCATCTGTGTGGTGTTTTTCAATGAATACCATTTCGCAACATCAAGGAGCAATCTGAAAGCGATGTTGTGGACCGGAAATTTAATTAGAGACAAAAATCTTCCCTCAATCCCTCTTTGTTTAAGTTTTTCAAAACTGAGGGAATAAGTAGCAGGATTTCATCTTGCATGTTTTCTTCATTAGGGGGGAAAAGCCTTCTCCTTGTATTTCAGGCTGAGCCATTCTGGCGTTTAATAGGAGCTTTGACAATTTCAGACGTAATCTGTCTTGATTGTGTGTCTGGTGTTGTCTGGTTTTCTTCGAATATCAAATTTACCTTTGCTCTCTTCGGTGCATGAAGCCAGAGTCCTCTCTTTTTTCTTTTAAAATTTATTTTTCTGAAAGTAACAGTGTATATATATGCATTTCATTAAGAATCTGCCCTTTGTTCTTTAAATAATGCCAAAATACAAAGTTCTGCCTTACAATTTTACTTATGTATAAAAGAGGATATGGAAGATGCATTCTTGACCAAAAATATGATCATTCACGGTGACATTTTATCATGTTCTATATTAATGAAATGTTGTCTCATTGTTCATGTTGTTACTAAGTCCATATCTTATACTTTTTATATCGTAAAAGCAATAGCTTAAAGTTGTGCTTACTTCCTAGGCTGCACGTATGGCTACATTTTATTTTAAAATAACATTACTTAAACATGAATCTGAAAGGAGTCGTTTCCAAACTTGACGCTGTGACTGGTTTATCGGAAAGGAAGTGTTTCCTGGATTTAAAAAAAAAAGGAGTTTTACGGATGTTTCAGGTTAGCGACACAAGGTAAAGTCATTTGATAAGTTAAAATATAATGAAAAGTTTGCGAATCAATATGCTTCCTGCTTTTTAAAATGATTTCTGAGGAAAGAAATGTATTTTTTATCTGTAATCGTCAACGACGCTGAGATTGTGGAACTGTTTAAACTAATTTATATTATCTTTTTAATGAAATAAACTTGGTATAAATTAAGACAACACATTCAAATGTTCCGTGAGCTACACATTTTTATTTAAATTACCTCTGGACCGCTGCATTATTCATGTTTAGCTCGTGCTCCTGTGCGGTGTCGTCATTGGAACTCCGAAAGGAAGTGTTAACGTATCGGAAAGGAAGCAGAAACGCCGATTTTATCGGAAAGGAAGCGTTATGAATATACACCGTGAAATAACAGTTAACTTTTATGCGGAACATATGACACAAGAACCGCATTGCATCAGAAACGGATATAAGAAGAATGAAGTGTTTTATAAATTAAGGCGACAGTAGTTTTGTGATGTTCAGAAATACGCAGCATATCAAGGTAACATGTAAAAAAACGACGGGATAAGCGTCTTCTGCTATGCACCAATCATGCCCCGTACGAGGAATACACAATTAGTAAAAATGAATAAGGGAATAGAGCTCTTTAAGTATTTTAAGACTGCAAAATATTGCGAGTGCGCTATGTATCATCACCCGTCATGCGAATCCTCACTCGGTCAAAATGTAATGATCTCGAATAAGAAATAATCTGTATAGTTTGAGTTTAGGCGTACATATTCGTATCTTAAGTTCTAAAACCGGAATAATTTTCGAAATCGAGTATAAAATGGGTTTCAACAGAAGCTTGATATATTATTAAACATGTATCAATATCAAGTAACAGTTTCATAGATATAAAAAAAAAAATATTTAGGTTATGCCTTTTGTAGTACCTGGGGGTGAAATATTTTCTTTTCTTGTTAAGTCTAATGTATCTTGAGTCTGGTTTTGGTTTTCTTCTCTGTTTCTTTGCCTGTTAAGCCTGTAATATTCAAATTATTATCACATCAAATATTAGCATCAGTGCCTGTAAAAAATTAGATAACTAAAATACAGTACTTCAAGGAAAATTCCAACGGGATTAAATGCCAATAACAAAAACACGTCAAACGAATGAAAAACAACTGTCATATGAGTTTGAATGTGGAATATGCATTTTCTTATGTAGACAATGGCGGATTTAACCGGGTTTTATTGCAAGCTTAACCTCTCACTAATTTAGAGTAGCAATTGAAAAGAACGTCTAGATAAACAATTGCATATGTTTACATAACATAGTTTATAGTTAAGCGTGGTTTAATCAAAGGAGTAGCAGATCAAGATTATTTACCTTTCATTTAAAATTGGTTTACAATGGGCTACAGATGTATTCATCACATGAATGCATTGGTAATCTGAAACAAATAAACATTATAATTTGGAAACTTCTGCTATTTTTTGTATCTTTTTTCTCAGGATATATATTCGAACCAACGCATGCATATCGACGGGATATTATTATTTTCAGTTTGGTATAACTACCGCCGTTAGATGTGTGATAATCAATTCATATCTCATATCTAATTCTTTAACTTAAAATAAAAAGATTATGTGCTTTTCTTTCCAGTTGTAATATATTTATTTCAATTGCTGGCCTTTTACTGAAAAATAAAAAGATTATGGAAAAAAGACGCATTAGTGGCCTTCGGCTGTTTGTTGCTCGTCGGTCGCTTCAACATATTACCACTTTGCATTCTCAATTGTATTCTTTCTAGTAAGTCTTTTTACTTTTCTTTGAAAGATTCCCATTTAAGTTAAACTAGTTTATATGTAAATATTGTCTTTAATTTTCTTTCCATAAAATCTCGAAAATGACATTAACAGTTCAACTGAGACTGTTTGATGTTATTTATATGGTGAAACCGTTGATCTAAGACACAGTTTTGAATAATAGACATTTTTGGAAAAGATTGATTGTCCCTCTTTCATATCAACATAGAAAATATTACCTGGCGAAAGCATGTATTTTGAGTCAACACATGTCTTTACATAACATAAACAATCTTCCTCTGCTGGTACACAAAAACATGGATTTCGAGGCTTTACAAGGAAATCGTAACCCCTCGTGTAATCACATCTGCATGAAATATCTGTATGACGATTTCCGTTTCCATAGAGAACTTGTCCTTCTTCATTACATGCAGACTTCAGAAAGATACAACCTGTACTGACATTTGTGTAAAACTTAATTGGCCAAGGATGATACCGCTCTTCCGAACAAATGTCTGCATCTAACCCTCCACGAAGAACACTTTTTCTACCTAGAAAAAAATATCACTTATCTATATAAGATAAACTTCAAGACTAAAATTAAGCAAAAATATCTTAACTTTATTATAAAATTACAGAACTTTAAGATATATTAAAAAACTGGCAAAATCAAACGTTCTCAATTAACGCAACAAATGCTAGTGCAATTTATTTTTCAAATCAATTCACCTTCTTTAATCCAGGTCAAGTACAAATAAAACTGATTTTTTTCTGCTGAAATAGAGTTTACCAAATCTTCCAAATTGGTATGTTGCATATCTTCCTTTATGATTTTTGCGACAGAATGTAGTAAAATTATTGGTTCTTTACGTTTCATCCAAAAGTTAGTTAAATAACGCAAAATTATATTTTTGCTTTTCTTTATTTAGATTCAATATCGGTTGTACTAATACAATAAGAAATGTACCTGGCTGATGAAAGTCGAATACTGAGCAATTTTCTGAAAATCCGTTGATAAGATCGTTCTTGAGGCAAAAATATTTTGACGGATCAGGACAAAGACCTCTTGCTCGAATGGACCATTGTGCTGGTTCAGGGCATTTTAATGGAAAAGCTGCACACATATGAACCTAAAACATGTTTGGACAAATCTGTTTTGATGTCAATGCATTGCTTAATCAACATAAATTTTAATCTTTGGTATAATGGCATGCAACAATTTCCTAAATTGTCCTTTCTATATTGTAATATTAAATAAAAAAAGTGTTTACATTTCAGCCTTCTCATTTGTTATTTCAGCTTCTGAATTTTAAAAGCTTTGAACAAATGAATGCAGAAATAATGTTCTAGTCTTCAGAGTAGGTGCAACTTTTAAATGAAACATCGCCACACAAAAGTTGTGTTTATAATCATTCTAATATTTTCACATGTAGGAAAAGTTTTCTTTTTATGTCGAAATAGTCCTTCCGGATAAAAGAACATCTACAATTGCATCTGCCATTTAAAAAAAAAGCTTACTAATTTAAATTTTTTTCTTTATAAAATGAAAATGTATCCACATTTAACTTTTTTTACTTCCTCCTGGTTCAGGTTTGAATAGATCTTGTAACGCATGATGTTAGAAACATTCTATTTCATGCGATTTGAAGTTTTCATAATCATAATTATATCATCAATTAAAGAATTATCAACCAAATCAGTCAGAATTGACATAATAACAAAGTTGAATAATTCTATTTTTTTTTTGTAAAATATTGACAAAAAAAAATTTTGTTAGTGTGTTTTGCGAACATACTTTTTTTCAGTATCTCGTTTTAGACGTTTAGGTAATCTTGAACAGTGATATTTACCAGAATCAGGATTCTGAAAAACATAGTTGTCCTATTCCTTGTTGAAAGATATCATCTGCAAAGAATGAATACTAAACGATAAAAGAAATCTTTCACAGCATGAGCCTTTAAACTAATTTATGCTACTTTTAACTTTCGATTTTAGTGCAGTTATTATATACAATAAAATCCCTATCTAACGATTGTGGAAATTAAATTCATTTTCTCTCCTTCAAACGAAAGAAATTTGATGAACTTGATGATGTTTTCTTTTAAAATTTACATTATTTTAGAAAGAAAAGCAATCTTTTTTTATAAAACCAATCTATAAGAATTTGATATCTTTCTGTGGTCCGTTAAATTTGCTTCTTGTTTATTGTTTGAATAACACTTGAGTGGTATCACTATGTTATAAGGATCATCCTCCACGATAAGTTTTATACATCTTACAAGAACGATATATGATATATGGGTTAAATAATGTTGTCTGGAATATAGGAGTGAATTCGTATCTTACGGCTTAAAAAATTGTCATTTCCGATCTCATACATGTCAAATGGTAGCTTTAATCCTACAAAACCCCAACATATATGGTTTCTTTTTGTTTTATTGTTTGATTGAATGATTGATTGGTGTTAAATGCCACTTTCATAAACCCCACCTAACTTCGGTAGGAAAACTGACAGTCTTAGTCGATTAAACTTGGAGTCGATGGCACCCCTATAAGCGGGGCTTTAATTTACAACCTCTTATTTGACTGGGAGGAATTGAACTTCTTACACGATTCGGCCAACTAGGCCCTATTTTTCCTTGAAATAGAAATAGATTGCAAACTTTTTAATACGAAACCGTCTAAGAGGTAACTGTACACTGATTTGTAAAATGTATGGTTCTATGTACTTTATAAAGAAATTCGTGTTGGAAAATAGCTATTTCTGGTTATCTTCTTCAGCTGACTTTTCCAATATAATACTAAGTATATATATACAGCCCAGGTGGTCGTGTAGTCTAGCGCACCGGTTACAGTGCAGGTGATTTGGTGTCACGATCTTTCAGTAGCATGAGTTCGAATCCCGGCGAGGGAAGAACAAACAATTTGCGAAAGCATATTTACAGATCTAACATTGTTGGGTTGATGTTTAGAGGAGTTGTATATACAGAATGTACTCAGCCATGTATCACCCTCACTGCTGGTGATCCGATGGATAATAAATCTGTTGTAGAGTTGTCCTGGTGTAGACGTACTTACATATATATAATATATGTAGCTCCCTGCACCGCGATGGTGATCCGTACTGCAATTGTTACACTGAGAAGCGATGGTTTGATGCTGTCGTGAGTTCAAGATCACTCTAAAGTGTGCTGGTCTTATTGTGATGCTATCTTCTTGATAGCTACGTCGAGGTGCGATGATGGTAACCCTGAAGTGCGATGGAAGTGACTTTGAAGGGCTATGATTTACACAAATTTCATTTGTAATGCAATTCATGTCGATGTAGATGTCAATGTATACGTTAGAAGCAGGTTTTTTTTTTATATTTGAAGCGAATAAGAGAATTACAAACTTCTAAATGTACGGGAAACGGGAAGAATTTGTTGATAGGGGAAAGTTAATCTTCTGCAGCGATTTATGTTCTCGAAATCCACAAAAGTGTGCGTGACATTATCTAATTACATACAAATTCACAGACAGACTATATTTAATATACTATTACTACAAACTAGAAACTCATGAGAAACACATGGGTAAAATTTTAATGCAGAATTATTTCCACATGTAGAAAATTATTAAGAATGCAACTGTATTAAGATCATAGACTATAAATAATGAATGTAAGTTTATATACTAACTATTTAAATAAAATTGAGATTGGAAATGGGGAATGTGTCAAATAAACACCGATCCAATCTACTTCTCACGATGATAGCATGTCTTTAGATTTAAACTATTAATTTTGCGTTAAATAGACCATCGCACATCAGAGTACGAATCATCGCACTTCGGCATAGACCAACGCACCTCAGCGATAAATTTCGATATTATATAGCAGATATCTAAGCGACATCTTTCGAAACAACTTTCGAATCAACATCCTCTTGCAAGAAAAAAAATAAGCGAACGAAACAAAAATATAATCAAAGCAAAATTATTTATTCTTTCCGCGTAAAAGTTGAAAGACTAAACTAAAAAAACACAATGTCATGGTTGAAATAGAACAACATTGAATCCTACATTAGGATTTCATTGATAGAGGCTTGCTGCTCACAAGGAAGCTATTTAACCAAGAGTTCCAAATGGTGAAGTTGATATCATCCCTTCGTAAATTTTATGGACGCCATAACAAGTTGGTTGACTGTTATGGAATAACCGTTTCAAAGATAATATTATCTATATTCCGTATGTCGTAGCAACAATAAACTACCCTTTTCACCTCGAATATATAAACAACAGAATAAGAATATTTACCGCGTTTATAATAATCTGAAAACACGACGGGTGCCACATATGGTGCAGGATCTGTTTACCCTTCAGGAGCACCTGAGATCACACCCATTTTGTGGTGGGGTTCGTATTGCTTAGTTTTTAGTTTTCTATGTTTTGTATACAATTATTTGTCTGTTTCTCTTTTTTTTAGCCATGGCGTTATCAGTTTATTTTTAATCTATGAGTTTGACTGTTCCTCTGGTAACTTTTGGCCCTCTTTTATGCTTAATTTGAGGTACACAGAATAAAATCATTGAGCTAGCCTAAAGATAAAAAAGGGAGGAATGTCAGTTTTTTTTCATATGATGCCCTTTTGTAAGATCTTTTCAAGAGTCATATTGTTTTTAAATGGCAAAAGAAGATATGAATGTTATCAAGTATACACAAGCTTACATTCTTTAGTGTAAAAAAATAGACACTAAAAGACTGATTTAATTCCTAAAAATGGCAATTCAAAAATCATTAAAGGTACTTTGTTTTCAATCAATTTGGTCGAATGTTTCTCGTATTTAACAATTATCATCTGAGCATAAACGCACATATGGCAAATTGTCTTGAAAATGTGTGCATTGGTTAATGCTGAACACCGTTCATTTCATCGATTCTCTTTTTTACCTTGTAGACGTATTTCCGTGTAGGTATAAACCACTAATTTATAGCCGCGCCATTGCTCTCTGTGTTGAATTCTGCAATTTCAAGTATTAATGGGTACTTTGTCTTCCCGATAAAATAAAAACAGGTACTTCCGATCTGAACAACCGGGCAAATGTTCCCTCCAATTAAAATGTCATATACTTCTTTATCATTAAAAAAAATCCTTTCAACAACTGTTCTTTAGTTTTTCTCAAGTCCTTATGCCTTCATTTGATACCAAAAGTACCCAAATATTCCACCTATTGACAGCTATGCGTAGGAACTACTTTGTTGAAAATATGTACTATTTTCTGTCCAGCGGGGCCTGGATTAGTGGTTCTATACCTTTAACAGCACTAAGTTTGTTGTGTTGACTTCTGCTTGACTTTCTTTCATTATATGGTCTATTTCTAGTATAGAAAAATACATACAGCTTTTTTCAAAAGTCTATATCACTTTATTCAGGCACAAATAGGACTGGTATACGTAGTAACATATGTGTTATACAAAGAAATTTCATGAGAATACTTAAATGAGGATAGTGACAGATAGTGACAGATATGACACTTTTTCAACCTTTACCAGTTTTTATTATAGGATGAAACACACTTTTTTCTAGAGGTTATTGATGTGTAAACCGGGTCGATTAACTCACAAACTAAATAAAAGTCCGACTCTAGAGGTCTCTTACTCACAAACTTGACATAAAAGTCCGTCGGACTTTTATTTAATTTGTGAGTTAATCGACCCGGTTTACACATCAGTAACCTCTAGAAAAAATGTGTTTAATCCTTTTAATTCTCCAGTCAAACATACGCGATTATTGATTTTTACATAATTTGTATGATGACTGCAATATTTACCATCAAAAGCACAATATCAATTCGTAACTAAGGACTACGCCACCATCTTGACTTGCAAAACAATTATTGTCCGATAAATGCAACAGAATATAAAAAATGAAATAGCTCCTACCTCAAAAACTTCATTTTAATTAAATGTTATCCAAATTTGAAACGTACACGTAACGATAATCTTGAAAATTTTCATTCGTATGACGTCGTGTTTTGCCATGAGGTAGATTCGCCAAATCCTTCATAAAATTTCGCGGAATTTTATTAAATTTTATTTTTATACATTTTCGAAGTTTTCGTGCATTTATTTTATTTATTTTTTTGTTATATGTTATGCATTAGAATAGAAACAACTGTTATGCCATTGTTTTTTGGAATCTCAATTTGCTGAAAATCACAGTATCCCTGCAAGAATGTGTATCGCGCATGAATAAATTACGAAAGTAGTTTCGGATACATGATTTATCGAAGTGTATATCTAATTGACCAATCCAATTCAATTATCTATAGATATGCAAATGATCATGATGATATAAAAATTATTGTAAATATCTACTTTAATAACAGTATTGTTACCTATATATACAATTGTTAACAGAGATTCTTGCTTGAATATAAATACAGTGGTCTAAACATGAAATATAATTAATAATTTTGTCCCCCCCCTTGTTACTACATGTTAAAAAAGGAGAGTGATTTGGAAAAAAAAACCCATACTTTTATGTACACACATGGATCAACACGAGCAATTTATTATCTTTCAGCAAGACAACTTGCTAAACAGTTTATTAGATGCATTTCAAGTTATACTTTTGAATATTCCTTTTAAATAAATGATACGCTACGAAAGCCGATCGGGCCTGAATTAGTGGTTTAAAGGGAGTGAAACATACATAATTATACATTCCCAATTTCTATTTTTAATTTTATTACATTTATCTATTTCAGTTTTCTTAAATTGTCACTGGATTCCTAACAGGGTCATGAACAAATCTATACATATACATTTTAAACAAAATTCCTTTGTTCAATAGAGTTATAGCAACCGTGGTATTCTTCGAGGGGATATTTAAATATTCATTGTGTATAATGGGATATCTCGTGTAATGTTTACTTTCAATGTGAGCATTGCATAGGTGAAATGAAAGATAAAATGAATCATCATTTCATTACCGAGGGACAATAACTTTCTGAATGAATAATTGCGTAATGCATGTAATGTTAGAATTATTATATTAATAAAATGTTAATTTTGAATAAAATCCATGAATATATAAAACAATATTTTCACATCAGCGGAAAACGCCATTGAAGGAAAGATAATATATATATTGATTAAACATCGGTATACAGGTGTTTTCTACCAGCTTTAAATGAATAATAAATGTACCAAATAAACAGCAAACAGGTAGTTAAAACACGTTCATTTTGGGCCTATCGGTCATACATAATTGATAGATTACCTGATTCCGTGAGAACTTTTAAATAACTGTACGCCAAGTAAATATTTGTTTATTGTTTAAGTCGAAGGGTGGATGAATAACTGGTAAATGTCTTCGCCTTCTTATTACATCTGTTTTATGTATGAATCAGATACAATTTTTACAATTGTAATTATGTTTCGTTATCAAAAGTAGCAGAAGATACATACACTCCAACAAGGTCATTTAAAAATTTGAAACGAAATTGAAGACAACAACAAGAATCAGTTAAGTGAGAAAATAGATTAAAATAACAATAAAAAATTGTGGATAGTTCTTATCTATACGTAGATTGTTGTTGCTTCTTTTTTGTTTTCTTTACTTTACTGTCTTTTTAGTTTTGATTTAAACGTACTAACCATGAAACCATGAAGGTTATCCGAATGAGAATTTTAGAATAGAACGTTGTTTTATGACCATGGACAGAAGGAAATTTAATGCAAACGTCAGATAAAGATGAATGCACCACTCTTTATTAATTCAAGGGAACAAAAGGGAAAAGTCGAAATTGATCAACAACAAAAAATAAATAAAAAGAAACACATAGCAGCCCGAACGAAGGTTGTTATATTGTAGATAAAAACATAAGATAACAATATGGAAGCGAGGCAAATATGTTTTATATACGGCTTTCAGGGGGAGACGGAAGTTCGTGGTGGACTATTTGGAGTAAATGAAATAGTCTGAATTAAAATTTTGAATCACAATACACATGCGCATCTTCAATTTTTTCTGTCCTTTCTTTTAACTTTGATATTAAATCTGTCGTACTTTGGATTTTTAAACAAAACTTATCTTTGAAAAATTCTCGCATATTTCAGATATAAATGTCAATTAATATGTTTTAATGTAGAAAGAATAAAAACTCTTACCTTTACCTGATCAAAACATGAGCTTTCCTTCAAATAACAACTTGAATTTCAAATTTAAATACCGACATACATTAAAGTCGATCGCTTGTTTAAATGAACAAGACATGTATCTTTATATTAATTTTGAACGCTTGAGTGAACCTAGTCTTATTAACCCTTTAAATCTTGAATACAAATCTAATGACACGTTTTTAGGCCAAATGCAGTAGTAGTGCAGTAATGTTTTTACCTGTAATGTTATGATACCACGTTCAATACCCCTGCGGATAAACTGCTTGGAACCGAGGGTATCCGAAGCCCAGTGACCAGTTCTTTGATCGGAACTGACATGAAACTACGGATATTGTGTTACTGAAACATGTGAAATGTGCTATTACTTAATTTTCAAAAATTTGCTGTAATCAAGAATTTATCTCACCAATGCAAAGTTTTTTGTTCGGCTTATGCTTTACTTTTTGTACTTTTTGTTTGATCTGATTTTTACTGTTTAAATGTGCACGTGTTTGTTTTTTAATTTGCAATACACATAAAATTTACAATATCAACTTATTTGCTTCAACTTATCGTTATATGAACAGAAAAAGAACGACGCTTACAACAAAAGAAAATGAAATACAGAAAATGAAAAAAGTAGGGTGTATACGAAATCCGAATACATGTATTAAAATAAAGAATGAAAAAAGACACCAAATCAACCAAGAGCACTTATGGTTCTCCAACACAGCGAAAAAATCAAAACTTAGTGACGGAGCATCAACTGGCATCTAAACAGTAATGTTTCTAGATAAGCAAAATGAACGCCATATTGAACTAAAAAACAAACATACATGCAAACAAAAATGTAAATACTTCAACAAGACAAAGATTCCTAATATGAGACGGGTTAAAAACTGTGTCAGGATTAATCCTGTTTTGTGTGATACCAGCCATTCACGTAATAATTCTAGATAATGCGGAATTTTTCTGTGTTTTAAAAAAAGTCAAGTAGTACAAGGAACTAAGCAAAACGACAATGATAAACACAAATTAATCAATAACTACCAACAGCTAGTGACATGCAAGCTGCAGACTTCAATTACATCGATTGAAAGTGTATACCTTCATCATATTAACCCTTTTCTCTCGTGTAAGGGATTAAGTATCATGCGACCATTTACTGTATTCTGTAACATATGGAAAGTAACCACAATCCTTTGTTTGGGGGGTAAGGAGTTGAATGCATAACCCTGAAACTATTGATGCAATGGATAACATATTCAACAACGTAACAAAATATGAAATGACAAACAAATTCATGAAGACTGGCGTAAAGGAATCTAAACTATCAAAGACAGGCGACAATCTCTTTGTAGCATCTGGAGAGGTGTTTTTAGAGCTTTTCATTCCTAGCAAGTTCCATATTACGCCATCTTACAAAGATAAAAAAAATATTACTAAATGGAAACCTCGAAACCTAATATCCAAAATAATGGAAGTGTTCTTAAATCCACGAAAATTGATACCCACAAACATCAATGAATTCACAATAATGATTAAGCTAGCTGGCAGAATTTTGTTTACCTGACATTTATAAATTTTGAAAGGGCCTTTGATAAAATAGAAATCAAGTACCTGTGGAACATCTTTAAATATGATGGAATACCTGAAAAAAACATGTCCGTCATACAACATCCCAAGTGATCAATTCAGAAACCCCGAAACATCAACTGCATTTCTCCTTTTTGTTATTGTTATAGATTGGGTGAGTCAAAAATTTTACAATACTTTACTTGAGTTTAATGGACATTTCGGTCATGCTTTGAAGACTTTGGCTTTGAAGAGGATGTCTGCCTATTTTTCCTCGCCACGATAACCCATAAAAACGATACAACTAACCTTGAAACAACTGCAAAACAAATAGGACTATACATAAATGCTCAGAAGACATAATATATTAGGGTCATTGCAAACCAAATGAAAGTGAAGGATGCTGAAATTGACAATTTCTAATAATTTACATATTTTGGAAAACAGATAAAACATTCAAACTAGAAATAAGAAAATAACAACACTCTTTTGCTATCCTCAACCAATCTTGCGAAGAATAGAACTGCGACAGTTTAAACTACCCAATCCTTGAAAGAGTCATGCAAAATGCCTATGAGTGGGTCCACATGACATGTCAATCAAATGTAATGTAATTTTGCACACATCTTACGATAGGCAAGAGAAAAAAAAATCAACTTTCAAAATTTATTTTCAGCTATTTTTAGGTTTTGCAGCGCCATATACTGGAAAAGACTCAATGTCCTAAATATTTCACAAACATTTTACTACAATTTTTTTTCTGTGAATATGCTAGATAAGGTTATGTTAAGCTGGTATTTGAATTGGTTTTTAGAAAAGCATCATTAGTCCTTCAAAACTTGACAAAATATTAGCATTAGCGTTTAGTTGAATTATAAGGCTGACCGGTCTAAAAAGGGCATTTTTGGCATTTATTGGATATTTGCTAAAAAGATCAACAAAAAAGCATGAAATCTCTTAAAGTATCATGTTGCTTTTATGTCATTTCTATAAAGGTTTACATGTGTACTATAAGTTTTATGATTTTTTAGCTGGGGTCTCTTACACCATTGCCATGACAACGCAATAAAAATGGGTAATTTTCACGATTTTGTCGTGTATTTAATCTTGAAAAATTTATTCATCTTATGACACTGTAATATAATATATGGAATGAAGGTGTACAACATCAATACAGTGTATTTCATATAATTAAAACCGCCAAATGACCTTAACCTTTTGACCTGAAAGTCAAAATACTTGATTTTTTTTCTCATTTCAGAAGCAATAATTTTTCCTTCCCTTAAGGAACTCTTTAAATACTTGACACACAAGTTCACACCTTAATACAATGTGTTGTATACTATGAATGATTATCTTCGAATTTGACCTTCAAGGTCAAATAAAATGTCAAGATCAAATATATAATTCTATATATCAGCCTAAAACAAAACATATTCATCTTGCCATGTCGAGATTTGGGTTTTGTTCCGCCCTTCATATATAATTGATTTTTAGATTTAAAACTCCATCCCCTTACCCATATTTAATCTTAATTGTCTTTCTAGTTCATCATGGGGACATGCTCTGCCCCTGTATACAAAATAGCTTGAAATATCTTCATATTCCTCAGTGTTCCTACTTCTTAATCATACACATATATTCTCCAACACCTTTGAGTACACAATATATGTTTTTGATTGGGTTCATCCCCTGATATAAATCGTTCAGATACACATCAATAAAGCATATATTTTAATAAATATATCATGACTAGACCAATTAAGTGCAACAAATATTTTTTCCCTCGTGTCCTAAGCCCTCGGTAAAATTTATTGAAAACAGTGCATATTTCCACGCATAAAACATACATTCTTTTGCAATCCCATTCTTTTTAATTACAATATTGACTTTTACAGGGTAGACATCAGTTTTAATTCACTAAAATTCAGATGACAAATTGGATATGGATATTTCATATTTTAATGAATAAATAAAAACAAATATCAAACTATCATAACACATATTTTATTTCTGAATCAGCACTAAATTCAAAGCACAATGTTTAAAATAATAGTATGAGAAAAAAGCATTGATAAAACATAAGAATTATTTCCATTTAGTTCATATTGTGAAAAAGGCACTAATGTATACATTTGAAAGTTCAAAGTTCATTTACTTTACAAGTTTGAGGATGTAAGATGTTGCATCACCATACTGAATATAGTTAGTTGTGCCATTGTGTGGGGTTTCCATCAAAGTTGTGAATCTTTCTTATATTTCTCTATATTTCTTTGCCACCTCCTGCATACTGTACTTATTCACCTCGTTAGCTGCTTGCTCTTTCTTGAACACATTGATAATAAAAAATATACATGTTTGGATGTGCGGTTTTGACTCTCTTTTTCAGCTTGTTATGCGGGCCCTCTAAATGATTATTAGTCCTTGGTCCTTTTGTTTGATGGCGGTTCCAGGTTGGTTGTGGGTATCTGACCTCTATCTATGATAGAATTACATAGTCTGTTAATTTGGTGCAAACATCTGACTGTGGTGCGTTTTCCAAGTTTGTAACCAGTAGTCTTCCAAACGATCTAAGAGCACTAATGGTAAGGCTGCTGCTTTATTGACATCTGGGACAACTTTATATTGAGTTTGAAGCCAATATTCCTGTTTCTTTTTCCATATTGCTTTGCGAAGTGGACCAACCAACCTTTGAGTTCTGCGTTTGGAAATACATCAGATACTAGTACTGCATTCCGTGGTACACATTCAAAGTCAAGGTTAACTTTGTCTGGCGGCACGTTGAGGTTATGTTCGTCTGTGATGTTTTCAGGAGATTGAAGAATTGTATATAAGTGTAGCATCTCGCTGGGGAAACCTAACTAATGGCCTAATCAATTCTTTCTTTTTTCCTTTTTGTGCTGCACCATGTAAAGGAGAATTGAATTATTAAGAATTTTCCAATTGCATAATAAAATTAACGGTACCAATTTTCTTGCACCAGATGCGCATTTCGACAATACATGTCTCTTCAGTGATGCTCGTGGCCAAAATATTTGAAATCCAAAGCTTATATAAAAGATGAAGAGCTATAATTCAAAAGGTCCAAAAAGTGTAGCCAAATCCGTGAAAGGAATCAGAGCTTTGCACGAGGGAGATACATTCCTTAATTTATATTAATTTCTAATATTTTGAAACAGTAAATTTTAATAACACAAACAATCCGTATTTTCATGCCAGTACCGAAGTACTGGCTACTGGGCTGGTGATACCCTCGGGGACTAATAGTCCACCAGCAGAGGCATCGACCCAGTGGTAGTAATAAAATTAACGGTACCAATTTTCTTGCACCAGATGCGCATTTCGACAATACATGTCTCTTCAGTGATGCTCGTGGCCAAAATATTTGAAATCCAAAGCTTATATAAAAGATGAAGAGCTATAATTCAAAAGGTCCAAAAAGTGTAGCCAAATCCGTGAAAGGAATCAGAGCTTTGCACGAGGGAGATACATTCCTTAATTTATATTAATTTCTAATATTTTGAAACAGTAAATTTTAATAACACAAACAATCCGTATTTTCATGCCAGTACCGAAGTACTGGCTACTGGGCTGGTGATACCCTCGGGGACTAATAGTCCACCAGCAGAGGCATCGACCCAGTGGTAGTAATAAAATTAACGGTACCAATTTTCTTGCACCAGATGCGCATTTCGACAATACATGTCTCTTCAGTGATGCTCGTGGCCAAAATATTTGAAATCCAAAGCTTATATAAAAGATGAAGAGCTATAATTCAAAAGGTCCAAAAAGTGTAGCCAAATCCGTGAAAGGAATCAGAGCTTTGCACGAGGGAGATACATTCCTTAATTTATATTAATTTCTAATATTTTGAAACAGTAAATTTTAATAACACAAACAATCCGTATTTTCATGCCAGTACCGAAGTACTGGCTACTTGGCTGGTGATACCCTCGGGGACTAATAGTCCACCAGCAGAGGCATCGACCCAGTGGTAGTAATAAAATTAACGGTACCAATTTTCTTGCACCAGATGCGCATTTCGACAATACATGTCTCTTCAGTGATGCTCGTGGCCAAAATATTTGAAATCCAAAGCTTATATAAAAGATGAAGAGCTATAATTCAAAAGGTCCAAAAAGTGTAGCCAAATCCGTGAAAGGAATCAGAGCTTTGCACGAGGGAGATACATTCCTTAATTTATATTAATTTCTAATATTTTGAAACAGTAAATTTTAATAACACAAACAATCCGTATTTTCATGCCAGTACCGAAGTACTGGCTACTGGGCTGGTGATACCCTCGGGGACTAATAGTCCACCAGCAGAGGCATCGACCCAGTGGTAGTAATAAAATTAACGGTACCAATTTTCTTGCACCAGATGCGCATTTCGACAATACATGTCTCTTCAGTGATGCTCGTGGCCAAAATATTTGAAATCCAAAGCTTATATAAAAGATGAAGAGCTATAATTCAAAAGGTCCAAAAAGTGTAGCCAAATCCGTGAAAGGAATCAGAGCTTTGCACGAGGGAGATACATTCCTTAATTTATATTAATTTCTAATATTTTGAAACAGTAAATTTTAATAACACAAACAATCCGTATTTTCATGCCAGTACCGAAGTACTGGCTACTGGGCTGGTGATACCCTCGGGGACTAATAGTCCACCAGCAGAGGCATCGACCCAGTGGTAGTAATAAAATTAACGGTACCAATTTTCTTGCACCAGATGCGCATTTCGACAATACATGTCTCTTCAGTGATGCTCGTGGCCAAAATATTTGAAATCCAAAGCTTATATAAAAGATGAAGAGCTATAATTCAAAAGGTCCAAAAAGTGTAGCCAAATCCGTGAAAGGAATCAGAGCTTTGCACGAGGGAGATACATTCCTTAATTTATATTAATTTCTAATATTTTGAAACAGTAAATTTTAATAACACAAACAATCCGTATTTTCATGCCAGTACCGAAGTACTGGCTACTGGGCTGGTGATACCCTCGGGGACTAATAGTCCACCAGCAGAGGCATCGACCCAGTGGTAGTAATAAAATTAACGGTACCAATTTTCTTGCAATTTTCTTGCAATAAATGCTTACAATTGAAACTTTTATTAAATTAAGCATAAAAGAAGCAACTTTCCTTCTGACTAATGTTTTAATGAAAACTTTTTTTCTTATTTCATTTTTTTTAGTATATTGTGACAAAGCACTTTCCATGGTCCACTGATGTAAAGAAACCTTTTAAACATTGCTGCGTACCGTATTATGTAGCATATTTACCTGACGATATCAGGATATTGGTATTTAGTCAAATCTTAACCGGAATTTGTGACACAATTAGAATTACAAAATTTATAAAATGTAAACAAAATGTCGAAATGTTTAGGCTTGAAATAAATATATTTTTTAAAAAGGTAATGCAAGCACACAGGGTGTATAGTGTCTTATACGATTACAGGTTTGTAATATGTAATTACCATATTATATCAGTATGTAAACACGTTAATTATAATCTTTGAAAGTCAAATAGTTCTAGCATTTTTCTGAGTAAGTGTTAAAAAATATTTTTTACTGAATCATTCATTAGTCGTCAGTATCCTATAGATAAAAAACTTGTTGTTATATTGATAATTTAGAATCTTCCTTGAAGGTGGCGCACAAATTCGCAGCTAAATAATTCGTTTGATGTGTCATTTGTATACAAGAGTTATATTTTTTTGAACTATGAGTCTATGTTCAATTTCATAAAGTCAATGTGTTGATTGTCTACCTTGAACAGGGTTGTAGATGTATCTTTTACAAATAGATTTTTTAATGAATTTAAAATCGTTATAAAATCTGTAATGTACTAGATACTCGTATTTTTTATTAGTTTATCAAAGACATTTATGTGTATCTATAATTTCTTTTATTTGTTTTGAAATGTTTAAAATCAATTTATACCAATTTAAAGAATTATTTTGTTATCTTATAAATATGTTTTTGTTACTTTTTTAGAATAATACTCTGTTTATACGTTAAAATAAGCAAGGTCAAATCTGCCTTCATCATCATTAACTTTCTTATATTGATGAGACAAACTGCTCTTAATCACAGATCACAAGCACTTGTTTCAGAATAAAAATGTCATGTATTTACCTTAATTTACCCTTAAGGTATAAAGGGGGTAACATTCTGAAAAAAGTGACTATGTCACAGAAAAAGCATCTTCAAAGTATTCACGAAATTGCTATCTTTTAAAGCCTGGAAATTATTAAAAAAAAACTACTTTTAAGTCGTGGTACAATATGCCGGTGAAAACACAGAATTAATTGTGCTGTCAAGAATACACTGTTTCAAGTTGTGGTATGCATCAAAAAATTTCCAACAGCATTCGTTCTTCTACTCGTAAAGGCATTTGTTTCTACGATCGATATGGTGTATATAATTATGTCAAAACTCAAATGAAGCAGAAAGTTTATTTAACTTATTTGCTTTACTCGATTCCTAAAGACATATACATGAAAGAAGTATAATAACGCCTAACACAAACACACATACGCACAAACACAAAACAGTACACCACAGCCACCACTTTATGCCAGAAGCTTCTAAATGATGCCGAATGCTATAGTGAAAAATTGTAATTGGAACCTATCCAAAACAATTAGATTTTTTCTGAAAAAGACTATAAATGAAAACAGAAATATATCATCTTCCCATAACGATTGAATGTTAGGAAAATTGACCAAAGTTATCTGACTTTAATCACGAGAGGGGGAAAGCAAACAATTTTTAATTTCAGCCTAATTAACATTAAAACAATTTTCCACTAACAAAATAAAGTTACTTTATTGAAATATAAGGACTTTGTTAGCTAAATCTATTAATTTTATTAGATGTTATGAATTTTTATGACAACAGGTAAACATGCTATATAATTATGTCTTCATGACATATATGATATTATTACAACAGAACATAACATTTTGTTAACTGTAAAAAATCTGCCCTGTTTAATTTTAGTCAATAAATCATTTTAATGGCCAAAAAAACGTGATATTTATCATTGTTGGTGGTGTATAGATATGTGTAGATCAATAAAATCAATGTAACACATACACATTTCAGAGTTTAAAGTTGATAAACATATTCGGTTCGTAAAAGTTGCGTTCCCGTGGATTTCGTTTAAAGATGAACAATAGAAAAAATAGGTGTTTGTACATTAAATGACAAAGAAGTATGTTAATATTTCACATTTAAAAAATGTTTTAAAAGAGATATAATAGTCACTGTTTAAATGTATAACTTTGCGAACGAGTTTGCTTATTGTATCTATGAGGGAAAATATATGATGTGATACGCATGTTCGCATCCTGGTACCTTTGATAACTATTCGCAAGTTAAAGATCATTATTAAGTCATAAATATCTTATGTCTTCTTGACGATATCATTACTATTGTTTCAGACAAATCAACCTTAAATGATTGTCAACAAATGACATTACTGTATCTTTATAATAACAAACTGTAATGCATATGCAGACTGAATAATTTTTATTTATACAAGATAAAACAGGGTGAGCATAGTATACAACGAATTTATCCCTGATCAGGTAAAAAAAAACCCAACACATTAGGAAATATCATGTGTTCGATGCACTTTTCTGTATTAACCTTCACCAGGAACGCAAAAAAAAACAACAACAAATATTCGAATGCCTAGAATGTCTAATAACCGAAACAATTGAAGAGCTATATGACAAAAATACCTTAAAAATGGCCAAATACTTCTAAAGTAAACTTTTTCTGAAGCAATTGAATCAAACTGAATTAAATTGAGTAATATCACATGTTTCGTTTGAAACCAGAAGAATCTAGATGTCAGAGTTTCCTTAATTAGTCTGTCTTTTTAGAACTGAAAAATGTGTTATGTGTCCTTAAAATATGGATTAGTTAACGAAGTTTGTCCGACCGCATGGATGTTCAAAATAAATTTATTCGCAATGCTAAAAACACAAAAAAGTCAATTATTCGTAAATATTTGGGAAACAAAATGACCAAACGTGATCTTTCAACAGGTGTAATGAGAATATATAAACTAACTATCAACTTCACATGACAAGTATTACACATCGCAAGTTATCAATGTAACTTTAATTTGAGTATTGAACGAGTTCTAAAATCATTAGAAAGTATAGGATTTTGTCATCTTTATTTTTACATTCTACGTGTATACTGGTGAATAAAAATGAAGAAATCGATTTGTGGTTATATATCAGATACACATAACTTTCAACCTTTTAGTTTCTAAAAATGCACTGATTGGATCCATTATCGTGACATAACACTGAAAATTCTAAATCTACATTAAACGTTAGAAGTCTAATATGGTTTTGCATTACTCAGCAATTATCTAGACGGTCATCCATGAAGACATTTTTTGGGGTTTAAATAAATACAATTTTCAAAGTTAAAAGTTTATAAATATATTCGGTCTCGGCTAAAAGAATGCTTTTGAAATATTCACAATGGAACAAAGACATGTGTGTTCTTTGTAATGTATTGTAGCGATTAATCAACCAAACTTTTTGTTTCGACAAACACATAGGTTCTTGATCGGATTTACAAAATAGAGGTCAAAATGTGTAGATCAAGGGACAAAACTAAATAAATTAATTCATTATAAGAGATAAGAAACGGGCAAAAATGGGGTATTAAAATAACAAGAAAGAAAACAAAGTAAAAAATTTAAGGAAATATAAACAAATGACCTATAAATTAGAGAACTGAAGGACCCTTATCTAGACCCTCTTTAAATCTGCGTTGAGGACGTTACTCTTTTTTTTAAGCCTTATAAAAAAGAAAGATTGTATCTGTTCAAAAAGTTGTAAAACTATTAGTTAAATGAAAAATTGTACATAAAATTGTACAACAAAATGAATTTAATGTTTTTTTTGTTTTTTTTTTAATTTCTCATATTTTATTGAAATCTGTACATTAGTTAGTTTAAACATCAAATATGTAATGTATTGACGAGCATTATGTTGTTTAATATGATTAAATAATGTCCCGAGTGTTGGAAAGATGGAATGATAACGAAGTCCTTCTGCCCTGGGTTTTTTCCTTGTTTTTTCTTATATTTTTGTTATTGTCAAATTGACATTTAAAATCCTAGAAATTATCTAGCTAGATAAAAATATGTACTCTGTTAAGCTAAACACATTCATATGCCACTACTTCCTAGCAAATATTTAAGATATTAATCATTTATCCCTGATCGATTATCGCAATTAATCATAATTAAATAATTAGAATTTACGGAATATGGTTTCTGAAAAGGAGTAGGCTGGTAAGGGTCGATTTTGGCCTCAGATTTCAAGTTCATCTGACGAAAGATTTTAGACACTTATTAAACACTTAAGTATCTATTTTAGTTCATTCAATAAGTATATGTAGCAGAAGCATTATACTGCCCAATAAGTTACTAAAAGTATACATTTTAACAGTTTTGTAAAACTGCTATATTTTGAGGTCGAAATGGGGTCTTACTGAACCTACACCTTTGCTAATAGGGGTTACAAACGTATTTCAAGTTGGTTGGATATTGGATAGGTAATTACAATACGCAGTTACTATGCAAATTTACATACATCATAAACTTGATGCTCTGCAGGATAATTCATGAAACGAAAAACGTTCATAACAACCATCTGTGCGACTGGCATACCAGTGAAAGGTTTGGCTAGCTATAAAATCAGTTTTATTGCATCATTTTCTACATATAAAAATGTCTGTACCAAGTCAGAAATATGACAGTTGTTATCCATTCGATTGATGTTTTTGTGCTATTGATTTTGACGTTTTATTAGGAACTTTTCATTTTGAATTTTCTGTGGAGTTCATTATTTTTGTGATTTTACCTTTTGATTGTCGGTAAGGTGTAAGTCATTGGTAGGGGCAGAACCGATTACCCAACAGAAAGAAGAAATCTTCATATCGTTAACGTTAAACTATTGTTAGATTTTCTGTTATATTTTGTATTTTTCTTAAAAGTTCTTGCTTTATTAGAGATTTTTCTCATATCTACCTTTTGTCAAAAGAAATGTAAATCCACGTATCTCGAATTGTATATCTCAAATTTTTAAATCTGGTCAGGTATTCCAGAGAAAATTAAAGTTTATAATTTTTCTATTGTTTTTCTATGACAAGAGAGATAATCCAACCATTCTGTTACCACCGACATAACGCATAGTTTGGACTTGTATGATCAACCCAACTGGCGTCTCATTTATAGCCAGATCTGCTTACTCTTTCAGAACACCTGAAAATTCCTTAAGGGTAAAGTGGAGCTGGTACTGCTGATTCATTAATGGCAAACAGTTACAAGTATAAAGGACAATTAATGGATAATTAGGAAAAAACGCTGATTTAATATAAAGAACAGTAATGTCCGATTAATTACTGTTAACGTTTGTATAATGATGTGGTAGGTTTGTCTTTCAGTTCTGTATTATGTAAATCGTTAACCCAACGTTGTGTTTTTGTCTCTAAATGGTCAACAAATTATGGGTTTGAACATGCCGTTTTTAAATTCTTCCTCTTATTTCATGTTATCAGGAGTACCAGAAAATATGATACAAATAGATCTTCTGTGTAATGTTGAGCATTTGTCTTTGCCCTTTGTCGTTTTCATTTTGCTTAGAGTTCTGACTGTTTAAGTGATTTGTTTTGTTTTGAACTCTCATTCGCGTGCTCCTTTGCTCCAATTATAATCTTTGCTGCATTGTGTCTGTGGTCTTTTTTTATGAAACTGTTATTTTCTATCGATGAGTTTGACTGTTCCTTTCGTATCTTTCCCCCTTCCTTTGCAGCAGTTGGAACACCAAAATAGGTATTCCTCCTCATGGATCGCACCTGCTTGAAAATGTTCTAAGAAAGATTGATAAAACAAATAACATAACAACCAGAATAGCCGGGTTCGTTGATAAGGCTTCCTTATTTAGTATAACATGTTGTCTCTTACATGTGTTTCTCGATACGAACCGAGAACCTGGAGTTTACACTTTATTACATACTTGTTTATTTGCTACTAGTACGCAAATAGAACAGTAAAATTATTTCACGTTGCGTCAAATCTTAGAAGCATCACTCAAAATTAAATGTATGTTTGAGAAAAAAAATGCTGTCGTTTTCAGATTCTCCATATTTTTACAAAATTCTATAAGCTTATCTGACCAATAAAAAAAACATCTTAGATAATATTATCACCTTCCGTCAATCTGGTCGTCTTTACTACAGGGGGAAATTTTATAGATTTGAATCTCCAGACATTCTGGATAACAAAAACCAAAATGTTTCAATAACTGTATCCACATGATTTTTACCATTTGAAACATGTGGTAAAACATTGATTGCACCTTACAAATTTTACATAGATATTTTATTTTCTATTTAGATATGTCGACTTGTGCAGTTGTTATAATATAAAAAATAAGATGTAGTATGATTGCCAATGAGACAACTGTCCACAAGAGACCAAAATTACACAGAAATAAAGCCCATATCGCATAGTCAGCAATAAGAGGCCCCGAAATGACAATGTAAAACAATACAAACGAGAACACTAACGACCTTATTTATACTAAAAAAATAACGAAAAACAAATGTTTAACACATAAACAAATGACAAACACTGAATTACAAGCTCCTGACTTTGGACAGGCACATAATGTGGAGGGGGTAAACATGATAGCGGGATCCCAATCCTCTCCTAACCTGGGACATTGGTATAACAGTACAACATAAGACGGAACTATAAAAATTAGCTGAAAAGGCTTAACTCATTAGATGGACAAAAATACAAGTGGATTATAAGTTTATCCCGACCTCATCTGAAGAAAGAACAAAAGCATGGACATCAGAATCACGTCGTTTCAAGACTGTCATTCAGCTGAGAGGTTAAGCTAGCTATGAAACCAGGTATAACCCACCATTTTCTACATGTCTGTATTTAGTCAGAAATATGACAGTTGGTATCTATTCTTTTGATGTCTTTGAGCTTTTAATTTTGCCTTTGATTTTTCATGCAATTTATCTAAGTGTTAGCAGTATAAAGGATCATTTTTAATTTCTAAATAGCAAATCTGACATTTAAAAATAATTCAAAAATTATCTGATGGTTTATGAATTAATTTTCTGATCGTGACATGAAATCTTATCTCAGATGACAGCAGATTTAGAATTAAGAAAATTAATTTTTTTACCTGTCAGAACGTGTATCATTATAAGAATAATTTGCAATTATTTTCTTATTTTGTCTAATTCAATATATCAATTGAAATCATCATATTGTTAGTAACAGAATATTTAAGGACAGAGGAACACGAAACAATGAATACATTTAGGAATCTGAATTATTCTCGTTCTGCAGTTTAACTCATCAAGTGTTTCTGGTTGGTTAGGCGTGCATTGCCATCAGGTTTGGCAACGTTAAAATCGACATATGTGAAAAGAATGTGATCTCTCTGGTCGTGACTTTCGGTTATCTGTTGCTTATGAAAATCTAAAATAATTTACAATGGAAGGCAGGCAATGGTACTTACTGGTAATTACTACAAACACTTGATTTGAAAAATACTACCTCAACACCTCATCACATTAAGGAACATACTATGTGTATTTTAATGATAAGTGTCTGCAGTAAAAATATGATAATTAAATTATCATGATTATAAACGTTTACCAGTATAAAAGACAATTAAAGAATAATTAGGAAAAACACGCTCATTTGATATTCAAGGACAGTAATTACCAACGATTAAATTGTCAACGTTTGTATAAGGATGTGGATGAGGAGTCTTTCATTTTAGTATTATTTTAATTTCGAATCCATTTGTCTAGGATATTTTTAAATTTTAAGTCATGTTTCCCTCTTCTTTTCTTCTTTACCTATTTTTTATATATCATATTATGTTCACCCCGTGCAGACCCTCATATAAGTTATTGAGAAAGTATATCAAATTATTGTATTTCAAATGTGCATGTAAATCAAATATAAACTATGCGTAGTCATAAGTTTTCTATGTTGGGTCTTGTGTTCTATTATTTTTTCTGTTTGTCTTTTTCTTTTTTGGTGTTGTCAGTTTGTTTCCGATGTATAAGTTTGACTGTCCCTTTGGTATCTTTCGCGCATCCTTTCTTCTTTAGATTACTTTAATTGTGTTTCATCAAAAGGTTAGTTTACCATCCCCTTGTTTAAATACATGATTTTTTCTTTGTACAGAAATGAAGGACCCTTTTAGAGCCTCTTGTTTATTTAGTTAGGAGAAAGTTCGATCATCTAATTATAATCTAAATATATACAAGTACGTGCTATCTTAACTGTTTAAGTTCACTTTTACAGACGACGCTGTACGGTTGTCTGTTGTTTAAAAAACAGTTTCGTAATTGTATTTTACACACTTCTGAGAGATATACAAAGGTAAGAAACACATTCAGTCATAATTTTAAACGGTGTGTTGATAAGAACGTAATGTATTGACATTTCTCTACTTTATTGAAACAAGTGAAAACATACAGATAAATATTTAATAGAACGAAACAAAGTGTAACATTGGTAGCCTACATATATTGACAGGGAGAGAAGAAATGCACACCTCTAAAGATTCTGAAACATATACTAGAGCTGAATAATCATCACTAATACATATTGCAAAAAGACGCGCCCCTATCGGCAATGTCTATCAACACAACATGTGTATAAAAAGAAGATGTGGTATGATTGCCAATGAAAAAACTATCCATAAAAGACCAAAATGACACAGACATTAACAACTATAGGTCACCGTACGGCCTTCAACAATGAGCAAAACCCATACCGCATAGTCAGCTATAAAAGGCCCCGATAAGACAATGTAAAGTGTATGTATTATAACCTATATAGGAATTTATAATGAATCTAGACTGGACTGAATGTTTATTTGAAGTCAGGAATATTACAGTTGTTGTCCATTCGTTTGATGTGTCTTATCATTTAATTTGCCATTTGATAAAAACTTTCCGTTTAGAAATTTCCTCGAAGTTCATTATTTTTGTGATTTTACTTGTTATTGATTTTTATAATATGTACAATACATGTGTGAACTATGAACTATATAACTTTTGATGCATGTATGTATTATAATATCAAAATATAACATCACTTGAAAAATGTATTATCCGCAATTAACTAAACTTTCATACCACATCTTCTTTTTTTTCATACCAAGTCTTTTTTTTTTTGTATCTAATAAAAAATATTTATTTTGTTAACATGCACTTATTTTGTATTTGTTAATTTGTTATTGATTTGTTTCTGTTATAGAATTTATAATATGTCTGTCTTATTAAAAGAAAGTGGCATTAATTGATGATATTCGTCCTCAAAACGGATGTTTTTATCTATTAAATTATAATTAAAATGTTATTATCAATTTTATTACATAAGGCAGATACATGGACAAATTGTGTAGTGTTATCTTTGTAATACACGATGTAATACATTTATCACCTTGTTCTATTTAATTTTGTGTTTTGAACGGTTTAACTGTCTTAACCGGTTTACAAAGAATGCAAATAGAATGTATTGAAAACAATGATTTGTGAAGAAATCCACTTAATATTGTCTTAATGACAAATTAGATTGCTTCCAAAACAAACAGTTATGTTTAAAATAAGATAGTTTTGCATAACGTTTCTGGTTTTTTTTTTATAGCGAATAACATTAAAATATAAGCCTACACCCAATACTCATGAAAACAGGTGATACAGTTAAAAGAATGAAGAATGTTGTTTTAATTAAAGGATAAATTTGTTAGTCAAGTCTTGAAAGTTAAGTCAAGTCGAATTCAATCTAGTTCAACCCAGTCCAAGAATTCAGATAATACACTTTGTGATCTGACATGTTAAGGTTTTTATTACATGATAGCTTAGATATTCATCAATGATTATACTATTTCATAGCCAATAAGAATTGGTCCATAAAAGTTCATACTCAAATTTTCCCATACATTATTCATTATCTCGGACATTTGTAACGGTTTTCAACACATTTTTTGGAGTTGAGAATACAACTGATTTTAGAGAAGGTCCCTTTTCACGTAACAACTGTTTTCTACGTATTATCTACTGGTGCCAACTGAGTGCATTGTTGATTTCACGCATCTGTTAATCCTTTGGATTAATAATTATTTCTGTTATCATGAACGCAACGACTCATAATTCACAGCTCTCTTATGTATGTCCTACATGTTTGACATTGGTGTTGTTATTTAAGCAATGACTGAAATATTTTGCTGTCTATTCGAAATAACATATAAAATGTGGTGCACACTGATTTACCCGCGTAGCGAATTATCTAAAGTGTGCACCATATTTTATATGTTATTTCGAATCGACAGACTTATTCTAAATCCCATTTTAAACCAGGGTAAACCATAAAAAAAAGAACAACGTTGATGACGTCACGGTCCCATGACTGAATTTTTTGTCTATGAGCTAATACACATAACAACGTCAGCCAATCAAAATTAAATCATAATGGTTTGTTTGTCACGTTTACATAAAGGGTAATTGCCCTTGTCATCGCGATGTAAGTTAAGTTTCTGATGTACTTTTCAGCTAATAGAGAACGTCTACATTCAATAGAAGAAGTCGGTGTCGAATGTCAGATCCCTCATTATATTTCATGCTTATTTGATACTGAAGACTATATAGAAATCAACAAATGTATTATGGTCCTTTGATTCGGTTGACAGTTTGATTTTTATACTTTTATACTACACACTTGATCACGTTTTGATCTGCATTCTGTTGCGAAATGAACAATATTGTTTTACAATAGTTACTTGTTGCTACTGAGTTTAAATCTATTTTAATGTGGGAAAATTATTTGATGAAGCTATAAAAATCGATGTTTTTCTTAAAATTAAAGAGCACTGTGATGAGTTAACTGTTCTTGAGGAGTATCGCTACTCTTGGTTAAAGCTTTTAGTCAAACATTTGGTATCCACTAGCTTTGAATATGTTGGGCCATTAAATTTTGAACAATTACTCTTCCGGCTTACATCAAAAGGTTTCTTGTTAGTAATAAGTGCAAATTGGAATTGAAACGTTAAAATTGATGTTATTTGAGAGACACTAATATCTCTATGGACATATTTTTCGTTTTTTATGATGCTAACGAAGATTTTGAATAATGCATGATGGAATACATATAATGCAGGCAACCAACAATAAGACAAGGCCAATCGTGCATTGAATGAACCAACGTGTCAACATCTGCTGAAAATGTTAAACAGTAGCGGCTCCAGGGCGTGTTCCGTTTCGTTTCACAATTAATTTTTGTGTATGCGGACATATGGTTGGGACCCCCACTTTTTTTTAGAATTACGTGTATTAGAACCGCCTTTTAAAGTTGTCCAGATCCGCGCCTGGTAAATACATTTGCCACTGAACAAAATTACCTACAAACCTCAACAAAATCATGAACCTACTATCTATTTTACAGTGATAAGTGTCTGCAGTTTAAATATAAAACATATGATAGTTAAATTATAAACGTTTACAAGTATAAGGGACTGTTAATTGATAATTAGGACAAACCGCTCATCTGATATTCAAGAACAGTAATCACCGACGGTTCAACTGTCAACGTTTGTTTGATGATGTGGATGGGGAGTCTTTCATTTCAGTATTATTTAAATTTCTAAGCAATTTTTCTATGTTCTTCTAAAATTATAAGTATTTTTTCCATATTTTTTTCATTCATACTTTGCCTTATTGTTTCCGATTGACATCCTTTACAATGTTTAGACTCATTTTCCTCCAGCATTGCCTATAACTCTTTTTTATGTTAACCCCGTGCAAACCCTCATATCAACTTTTGAGATACTGTGGATTCATTTTTATTCGTTGGATACCAATTTTCGTGGTTTTCGTGGGTACAGGTGAACCACGAATTTAAATGTTCGACGAATAAGAAATTTTCTACTAGGTTGTATGCACACTTTGGCAAAACCACGAAATTACATCACCACGAAAAGGCAAGTTTTCTGCAATCCACGAAAATTGGTACCCACGAAAATAAATAAATCCACAGTAGTATGATAAAATTATCGTAATTCAAATTTATTTATGTACATGTTATATAAACTGCTTTAGATAAGTTTTATCTTTTTTCACCATAAGGTTAACTTACCACCCACTTGTTTTAAAACTGGAATTTTTCATTGTACAGAAATGAAAGACCCCCTTCAGAGCCTCTAGAATATTTAGTTGTGAGAAAGTTCGATCATCTCGTTATAAATTAAATACATATACGTACGTGCTATCTAAACTTTTTAAGTTCACTTGTCCGGTAGCCACTGCCCGGTTGTCTGCTTGTATAAAAGGGATTTCTTTATTGTATATTTAACACCACAGTCCACTACCGAGATACAAAGGTAAGAAACACATTTAGTTTTATAAGTTTGTATCTGTAAAAGAAAACACACAGTTTTAATTGATATGAACGTTATGTATAGACGTTTCGTTACTTGATTGTTCCTGATAAGAAGGTATAACATGCAGACAAATATATAAAACAACGGCAAAAAGGTAAGGATTAACTGCAATATAAATGATATGAAGATGACATATTGACATAATTATATATTTCTATCAATATTTCACCTACGTAAATAGTTATCAAAGGTATCAGGCTTATAATTTATTACGCCATACTCGCGTTTCGTCTACATAAGACTCACCAGTGACGCTCAGATGAAAATGGTAAGAACTCTAAACAAGTATAAAATTGAAGAGCATTGAAGACCCAAAATTCCAAACAGTTGTGCCTAATACGGCTATGAGGATCTATGCCTGGGATAAGTAAATTCATAGTATTTACGTAAAATTGAGTCATATTGATATATTTGACATTCCCCAAAAAGTTACCAGTGGAACGTATTTGCACTTATTTATAAATGAAGAGACCCCCTCGTGTTTAATTTTCATGTCCTTTAAAAATCTCCGAATAAAAAGTTCAAATGAAGTGGATGTGAGCAATTATTGGCAATCGTACGGTCTTCAACAATGAGAAAAACGTATGCCATAAAGTCAGCAATAAAAGGCACTGAAAAGAAAACTCTAATCACTTCAATTGGGATAAATAGAAATACCCCCTAATTCATATCAAACCAATATATGGGGGGAAAATGAGACATGGACCAACGCACCAACTAAAAGACAGGTTCCTGATTTCGGACAGGCACACACTGAATGTGACGGAGACTAGTTAAATATGTTCATATGAGTTCATTCCTATCCTAACCTGCGAACGTGTTGTAACAGAAAAACATAAGAACAAATTATAAAAATCAGTCGAATATTCTTTTAATTATCAGATCGATACAAATCAGAAAACCATCAAACAAAAACAGACTGGACTTAGCAGGGTGTTCCTACATCCATTATTCCTGACAACAAAAAATACTACAAGTACAGATGCCAATGTTAAATGTTAGACAAATGTAGAGAGATTTCCCTCTTAAATTTTCAAATCTGTATCTCTTAAAACAAGGACATGGATAATTCATTTCTCTGCTTTTTAAGTTCCATTATTCATATGCTTTCAATTCATAACAGGATTTTAAAAAGCTTGTTATTTTGAAACGCAGGACGTGCTGATAAAAGCATGAAAAACCAAAGTGTAGCCAAATCCGAATAAGGAATCAGAGCTTTGCGATAAAAAAAAGAATAGTATTTTGTAACATAAAATGAATTTAATGAATGTATACCATTTTTTACAGAGAAATGGAATTTCTTTTAATTACTTTGCTGATTTTTTCTGGGAGACCAAATCCTGAATGTCGGATTAACATTGACGATCCAAGTTTCCAAAACATCAAAGCTGCCCTTCCGGTTCCACCAGGAACATCAATTATTGGAGGTATGTTTTAGTGAGATTGTACTGTTCGTTAATGTTATCCCCAGGACAAGACAAATGGCTTAGATGAGAAATCACCTTTGAATTGATGTTTATTGATATTACCACATGAGGATAAATGACAAGGAACTAACAAAAAACTTTTTTTTAATGAAAGTCGACCTTTATAGTAGGTTTGACCACATTTTACTTTTTATTTCGACAGTCATATATTTATGTGAATGGTTGATTCATTATTCATTGCACATTGTCCACTTAAGTCGGTATGTACCGTTCCGATTGGACTTGTTTAAGTTTCAGAAAAAGTTTGACAAAAATTTTACTTTGACCTGTTGACAAAAATAGAAATTTGAACCACACAATTTACAGGAATAATTTTATGTAATATATTGCAGTTTAAAAAGTACTGATTTGATCGCTGAAACGCTTGTTTTTTTCTCTACTGACAGTATTTTATTAAAACACGCAGCTGGTTTGTAGAGAGTTAAAACTCCCTTAGGTGAAATGTACGTCCTTAGTATGTGATAATGGATGTTGAGGACAAAATAGAAATAGAAAAACAAATTTGATATGCACCAACACCCGAAATTCCCTGAACTGCAGGCTCCTGACTTTGAACAAGCAAATACAGCACGTTGCAGTGTTCAACTTTTTTCCTGGCACCAAACATTTCGAAAAACCTGAAATATCAATAGCAACACAAAAAAAACAAGCTATAAAAACCACATAAAAAAAGCTCAGCTGATTATGCTAATACAAATCATACAAAAACAACTAAAAAATCATTATAGAACCGATTTAAGAGTGCTCGATGCTACTGAAAACTTGTTCAAAGACATTTACAACAAAAACAAAAAGTTGATAATTTAAAACATAACATCAATCTATTCACATCCTGTGGATTTCGGATACGGATAAGTTAAGACGTCGGTGTTAGAAAAACATGATATTTTTTTAGGACAATAACAATAGTAAAAACACTAAGCATGACACTTTTAGGAATATACATGACATACTAGAGAATTTTTTTATAAATTCCTCAAAATGTAGCAACTATTGCGCTCTTCAATTTCAGTTACAAGTGATGAAATTAAATATTGCATGTTAATTGTCATTCTTGCGAGACATCGATAATTCCATCTTTGATATAACATTCCATGAGTATCCACTGCTCAAATATGGAGCCTTGGACCGATTTTAACTTGCAAGTGGACCTTTTGATATTACCCGATTTCTGTTGTTGATTGTGTATACCATATTGTCCAAAAATATTTTGTTTGTTTTGTTCGATGATTTTATGTCTACAGTTTGTAATATTTTTTTTAAGGTTTGGGGTACTCAGGTTTCTACGTAAAAGATGTTACCGACGTAAGAACAACATTTATTGAAATTCCAAGACGATCTGACCTTGACCTTGAACATCTTTTGTTCAACGCATGTAGATTCGACGAGAATCTGAGAAAATATGTATTCAGACCCGTAATTTAATAAGTTTAGATAGAGAGTTTAACAGAAATTTCGAACAGCAAATTATATCAATAAAATAAAAAAAACAATAATTGTGTTTTTTTACTTATGTATTGTTCAATGATATAAATAAATGCAATAGTACTTCACTGATGTTGAACAATTTAAATGACTTGAGCAAGCAAATCACGATAGTAAACACAGACTGATGGAATCGCATTACCTCGAAAAGGATCGAGACGGCTTCGTGTGTCGTCCGGTAAGCATCTCATGTGAATCGTCATTTTCAAGTATGATGTATACATTTTTTGGTTCGTACAATATTCAGAAGCGTGTAGTCGTAACTCGGAAGTTTAATAAAACGTCATTGGTGTCTTTGCAAAAAGTGATTAGGCAGTGGTTTTTTTTTTCAAAACACATTCCTTTTCGCAAACAAATACGTACTGAGCACATTTTTTTTTTCGAAACATTGTTTCGTTCACAGATTTTTTCTTATCGTCTTTACCTTGACTTGATTTGATTTTTAAAACATCATTTTTTCTCGATATATGGAGACTGATACATTTCTGCCAAAAAAATAATCCAACCCCATATCAAGTTATTATTAAAAAAAATTGAAACAGTTATAGTGACTAAAATTAATTTAGAATATTGCATTAAGATTTTTTAATTTATTGTTTTTTGTATAAATGTTTCGTATGTAATTTTTTCAACGGGTTCAAAAATGCATGTCTGTGTCATTTTGGTCTTTTTTGGATAGTTGTCTCAATGACAATCATACCACATCTTCTTTTTTATATAGTTTTTTTTCACAGAAAGTCAAATATCCAACCCATTACGTATCTTAAAGGAAGTACTATGTCAAGGTCTTCAATTCTTTTTTTTTTGATAATATAGGATCCAATTTCTCGTATATCAAATTGGTAAAATCAAAGGTCCATTAAAGTTTTGCAATTTCAATTTGATTTTAAATTTGCAGGAGTGAACGTATTGCTGTTTATTTTTTTCTTTATTTTATTTATTGACGTTTTGAAGAAGATGGTAAAGGGAGTTCTCGAACGAATGAACCGAAAAAAATCACTATTACACCATGAGCGAAACATATAGATATATATTTGACGTTGCATGCTATTAATTTGCACAAAAAACATAGCGTAGAAAGAGCAGCAAACGCTTTAATTATTTTACTCACCTTAGCAGCAAGATTCACACTTCACCCGCCAAAGGGGTATACATTTTTCAATTCATACAATTGAAAAAAGGAAAATAACAGAAATACAGAACTCTGAGGAAAATTGTAATCGGAAAGTCCATAAACAAATGGCAAAATCAAAAGCTCAAACACATCAAACGAATAGAAACAACTGTCATATTCCTGACTTGGTAGAAAATGATGGATTAAACTTGTTCGCAAAGCTTACTACAGCTCTCACTTGAAAAGATTGTAGTTGTTACTCCGAATTTTTAATCAATGTAATCAGTGTATGGGCAAAAAGTTGAATAGACAGTATTTTGTCAAAGAACCTCCCTTTTCGCCAACAAATACCTTTTTTTCCTATATATTGTATCGTTTACATATTTTAATTATATCTTCCTGGCCTTTTTTTATGTTAATTGATTTTTGAAGTTCTAATTATTCTCGAAATAAGGAAACTAATTTATTTCTGCCGAAAATTTAATCCGGTGACCCAATATCAATTTATTATTCTTAAATAAATGAAACATTTAAAGCGTATACAATGTGTACAATAGATTGGTTGGGATTGATTTTTGGGGCTATGGTACCAACAGTTAGGGTATAAGTGGTCAAAATAAACATTTTTGTAGTTTCCGGTCAATAACTTGTGTGTAAGTGTATGGATCTCTCTGAAATTGTACCACAAGGTTTCATATCTAAAAGGGAAGGCTTGGATTGAGTTTGGGGGTAACTATTACCCCAAACGTTCAGAAATTAGGGCCAAAAATGGGCCAAAAATAAGCAACTTTCTAATTTCCAGACAATAACTTGTGTGTAAGTGTATGGATCTATCTAAATTTGTACTACAAGGTTCCATACCACAAAGGGAAGGCTGGGTGTTTTTTTCATAATTTTTCGATTTTTTTTTTCTTCTAAATTTTATTTTCATTTTACATTTATTTTGTTTCAGAAACTTATATTCACAATCCAAATTCAGATAGTATCAAGCTTAAATATTGTGTCCAAACTTGCTCCAACTGTTCAGGGTTCAATCTATGCGGTCGTATCAGGCTGCGCTTGGAAAAGCATTTTTTCAATCTTGGTCTCTGCTGTTTGACTTGATGGTCAGGTCGGCTTTGTTGTTCATCTACTGTAACACTAGCTTGTCAACATTGAGGTTGTAAGTTCAAACCAAACACGATGAACATTGAATAATAGAACTCCAGTCTCCTCCACCTATTAGTGTTGCTTAGTCTAGTTTTATATGATGTGTCTTTTTTAGTCATGGCGATGTCAGTTTATTTTCGATCTATGAGTTTGAATGTCCCTCTAGTATCTTTCGGTCCTCTTTTAAAAATGGACGCCACGAAATATATATATGTAATAAAGGTAAATGTAATAGGTCACAAACATACAAAGGTGTTGCATGATGGCCATCAACTCCTAGATTAGAGGTATAAAAAAGACAAATAAATCATTCTTTTTGTGTTGCTTCTCGACCTAAAACAAACTGTCTTTAGCGATTTGCTGTCTGCCGACTCAGAACTGGTGTGCTGCAGGACGCCTGTCTTGATTTATATAAAAACAGACTCGTGAACAGTACAATTGATATTAGCATGTTCAAATGGTAAATAAACAAAATGAATTTCTATTTTTTTAATTTATTTTTTCTTAGTGATGACCTTTCACATATTGCCTTACAAGACATCAATGGCATAATCAATTATCAACACACCTTTTAACTATAATAAAATTTAAGAAAATGACAATGACCAGTTTTATACTACATTTCAAACGTCAAAGTTTGACCAATGACCACAATTAATGACCCCGCTTTGTGTTGTCCACGAATATAGTTCCTTTTAACTGAATTGTGTTTTTCATTCCCTTCCTCATTCATTTCTTAGTTTTTTTTAGGGGTGAAAATGAAAGAAGAGAGGTGAAATGAAGTTTTGGATGTTGTATTTTAACTAATTTTGATATGGAAAGAGTGATTAGGCCAGTTACAAAAATGTAATATTTACAGTTTTCGGAAATCTCTTGACTTGTCCATAGGGGTATGGATGTGTACTGGCTAAATTTGTAAGAGTGATATTAGTTCAATCTTTCTGAATGTTGGATATATTTTTGGACCAGTACTGTACTTTACACGCACGAAATATTTGACAAAAAAAATTGTTGCATTCTTTTTAATGAGACAAAACGTTATAAAGAACTAACAGAGGAATTTAATTGTGGTATGTGGCCTTTACAACTATTAGATTTTTATCAATATAGGATCCAATTTCTCGTATATCAAATTGGTAAAATCAGAGGTCCCTTAAATTCTATAAATATCAAATTGGAATTAATTTTGCAAGAGTGAAGTGTTTTTTTGTTTATTTTTATTTCATTTTTTTGTTTATTGACATTTTGAAGAAGATCGTAAAGGGGGTAATCGCACTTTTTGAAGAAGATCGTAAAGGGGGTAATCGCACTAACGACTAGGAAAGAAATGATCATTACACGACGAGCGAAACATATGCATGATATAGGTGCAATATCACCACATCATAGTTTGTCACATCTGGTTGCATACGAAAAAGGGTCGAAAATATTCCATTGAGTTTGACAGTTGTTAGAAATTAATCCTACATTTCATCGCAGTAAAAAAAAATCTGAGTCATAAACATATATCTTGGGTGTTTCAAAGCACTATTATTTTTTTATTTGGTGTTTCTATAGAATATTTTGGACACCTGAGGTTACATGATTACTAAAGCTTAAACACAAAAAAGAGGGGTGAAAATTTGATTGGTTAACTTCCAATGATGGTTATTTTCTTATATGCAATGAAATGTTATGTGAAATTTTGTATATTACTGGACAGGACACAACTTTACTAATGCCAAATATTTCTTTATTTGAAATAAAGATAAATTCTGCACAATTTTTTTTATAAAAGATCAAATTTAACAAACACTTATCATGCTTATAGGGGAAAATCAATGGTGTATAAATATATCTTTGACGGTGCATTCCATCAATTTGCACACTAACAAAAAAACATGGCGTAAAAAGAGCTTCAATTGTTTCATTATTTTACTCACCTATGCAGCAAGATTCCTACTCCACCCACGTATGGAGTATACATTCCTCAATTCATACGATATTCAAAAGCTTGTAGCTGTAACTCCGACGTTTAATAAAACGTTATTGGTGTCTAGTCAAAAAAGTAATTTGGAATTATATTGTCAAAGAACCTTCCTTTTCGCCAACACATATCTTGCAATTCATTTTTCTAAACATTGTTTCGTTCACAGATTTTAATTATATCTTCTTTGCCTTTTTTTTTTTTTTCCTTCATATAATTGATTTTTAAAGTTTTAGTTAATCTCGAAATATTTTATTTCATCACCTAAGCAGCAAAATTCCAACTTCATCCGGATATGCAGTATACATTCCCCAAGTCATACGATATTCAAAAGCTTATAGCGGTAACCAATTTCTGAAATGTATCATTTCTCAATTCATACGGTATTCCTTAGTTTGCCGTTGCTACTCAGGGTGATAAACGTCTCTCTGAACAAACAGTTGTAAGACGAATATAATATGCTTGGTATACAAAATTCAACCCCATTTCATGGTTATAGGTTATGTGTAATCCTTATACGTTATTCATCAAATTGGAATTAAATCTACACGAAATTGGGATTTTTTTCTTGGAAAAATATTTTTTTTAATGAATGTTGGTGTAAAGAAGTGTTTTTTTCACTTTTTTTCACGAATTGGTCAATTGAAATGGTTGATAACAGAACTGTGAATCTGTGTGGGTACATTGAGGCGGTAAACTTGAAAGGGGAATCAATTATGGAAATTTTGCATACAAATCTTTACTTCTAACTTCTGTTTAATTTAATCTAACTATGGAGTGAAATTTGCAATGAAGTGTCTTACATTTGGTTGAACGGTCACACACACATGTTATATTGTTTGCAACTTTAGTTTACCGATGTTTAAAACATAAGTTACCTAACAAAATCTGAAGACCGAATGTGACCACAGGTAAATAATTTATTTTATTATACTTCATATCTAAATGCCAGATTTCGATTCCATAATATGAGGGAGATAATTTACTCTAGCCCACGGCTCAGCGGGAAACACTTTTTTTAATGTCAACCTCTCGTGCAGACCAATCATAAATCTATGATTTAAATGACAACGAATTTTGATTTTTACATCAATAAATTAAAGTCAATGAACATGGTCTTTGTTTTTGCCGTCAGAGGAAATTTTTCGTCGACTGTTAATCTAAAAAGAATTATCCTTCTGTTTTTTTTTTTTTTTTATAACTGTTACGTTGTTATGTGCCTAATTTAAATTTAAAAGTAAAAGGCAATAATGATAAAACATTCAGTATAATAGATTAAATAACACATAGCTGTGAGGGTGATAGAGCAGATTTGTACCCCTCAGTTGACAAGGCTTCCTCGAGGTAACAATCTATCACCTTCTCAACTATGTGTTTTTATTTAGATATTGTGCCTATCCTAATTTAGAAGTTTGTCATATTGGGTTATTATATCTATCAACTCGAGACGACGGTTACATAATAATGTATGTTTCCAAGGAAGGTAGTTTAATGACGCCACATGTCTTTGACCTCAAATCAATTGATAACCAACATTTGTATACATTGAGTAAAATACGCTCTTTAAACGGTCATTTCGATTTTAAGGGAATACGATACAGTAGCAAGGGCAGACAATAACGTTTTCAATACGTTTTGTGTTGTTTTCACGACGTTGATAATCAGAACGTTGTAATTTGGCGATGTTTCTAACAAGAGCGATTACATTTCGCGACGTTGCTTTAAATGTAGTCGCATTTGCGGAAAATCCACTGACGTCATAATCCATTTGCGCGAATTTGATCAAAAGGTACCTGGCAAGAAAATTGGCAATTAAAAAGTTTAATAGCATTTTTAGAATTTTACCCAGTGGAATATATATGTAAATGAAGAAGAACTCTCAGTTAATGAAACACAGTTATAAGCCCCTTATTATAGACCAAAAATAAAACGCATCCGTTCGTGTGCTAAGCTTATCCCCTATGTACATATTGAGAGAAATAAATCACACCGGAATTAGGTATCTGATAGACCAGAAAAAATGCCATAAGTTGCAACTCATTGTTGTTAAGCTGCAGGCCGAATACAAAGTCTTTCAGCGGTGATGTAGTTTCTCAGAAAAGAAACAAGAATTTGTTGGACCACCCGACGGATGGACATACAAAGGTGTTGCATGTTGGCCATCAACTCCTAGTTTAGAGGTATAAAAAACATAAATAAATCAATTACTAAACAGTACCATAATAAAAGATTACCGTGAAGACAAGCTACTGTGGATTCATTATTATTCGTCGGATAGCAATTTTCGTGGGTTTCGTGGGTACATGTGAGCCACGAATTAAAATGTTTAACGAATACCATATTTTCAATTGGCTTTGTATACAGATATTGGCTAAACCACGAAATCAAATATCCACAAATATGCAAGTTTTCAGCAATCCACGAAAATTGATACCCACGAAAATAAATGAATCCACAGCTAAGTTAACTTATCTATTGATACAAAATCATACCATGGTATGTTCTAATATCGACTGCTGTACAATGTACTTCCTATGAAATGATATAATACAACGCAAATGAATTATATTGAGATAATTATGACATAAATTTTCTCGAAACAGCTCTGAATATTCACTTTTATCAACATGTTCAGAGCAGTTTCTAAGATGACCCAAGTTAAATTAAATTTGAGTCGTATACTTTTTAGCTCACCTGGCCCAAAAGGCCAAGTGAGCTTTTCCCATCACTTTGCGTCCGGCGTCTGTCGTCCGTCGTCCGTCGTCGTCCGTCGTCCGTCGTCGTCCGTCGTCGTTAACTTTTACAAAAATCTTCTCCTCTGAAACTACCGGGCCAAATTAAACCAAACTCAAAAGCCAAAGCATTTAGAGCAAATCTGACATGGGAGTAAAATTGTTTATCAGGTCAAGATCTATCTGCCCTGAACTTTTCAGATGAATCGGACAACCCGTTGTTGGGTTGATGCCCCTGAATTGGTAATTTTAAGGAAATTTTGCTGTTTTTGGTTATTATCTTAAATATTATTATAGATAGAGATAAACTGTAAACAGCAATAATGTTCAGCAAAGTAAAAAAAACAGTAAGATTTACAAATAAGTCAACATGACCGAAATGGTCAGTTGACCCCTTTAGGAGTTATTGCCCTTTATATTCAATTTTAAACCATTTTCCGTAAATCTTAGTAATCTTTTACAAAAATCTTCTTCACTGAAACTACTAGGCCAAATTAATCCAAACTTGGCCACAATCATCTTTGGGATATTTCGTTTTATAAATGTGTCCGGTGACCAAGCCATCCAACCAAGATGGCCGCCATGGCTAAAAATAGAACATTGGGGTAAAATGCAGTTTTTGGTTTATAACTCAAAAACCAAGCATTAAGAGCAAATCTGACTGTGTTAAAATTGTTTATCAGGTCAAGATCTATCTGCCCTGAACTTTTCAGATGAATCGGACAACCCGTTGTTGGGTTGCTGCCCCTGAATTGGTAATTTTAAGGAATTTTTGCTGTTTTTGGTTATTATCTTGAATATTACTATAGATAGAGATAAACTGTAGACAGCAATAATGTTCAGCAAAGTAAGATTTACAAATAGGTCAACATGACTGAAATGATCAGTTGATCCCTTTAGGAGTTATTGCCCTTTATAGTCAATTTTTAACTATTTTCGTAAATCTTAGTAATTTTTTACAAAAATCTTCTCCTCTAAAACTACTGGGCCAAATTAATCCAAACTTGGCCACGATCATCTTTGGGGTATCTAGTTTAAAAAATGTGTCCGGTGACCCGGCCATCCAACCGAGATGGCCTCCACGGCTAAAAAAATAACATAGGGGTAAAATGTAGTTTTTTGGCTTATAACTCAAAAACCAAAGCATAAAGGGCAATCTGACAGTGGAAAAATTGTTTATCAGGTCAAGATCTATCTGCCCTGAAATTTTCAGATGAATCGGACAACCGGTTGTTGGGTTGCTGCCCCTGAATTGGTAATTTTAAGGAAATTTTGCTGTTTTTGGTTATTATCTTGAATATTATTATAGATAGAGATAAACTGTAAACAGCAATAATGTTCAGCAAAGTAAGATTTACAAATAAGTCAACATGACTGAAATGGTCAATTGACCCCGTAAGGAGTTATTGTCCTTTATAGTAAATTTTTAACAATTTTCATAAAATTTGTAAATTTTTACTAACATTATCCACTGAAACTACTGGGCCAAGTTCATTATAAATAGAGATAATTGTAAGCAGCAAGAATGTTCTGTAAAGTAAGATTTACAAACACATCACCATCACCAAAACACAATTTTGTCATGAATCCATCTGCTTCCTTTGCTTAATATTCACAGAGACCAAGGTGAGCGACACAGGCTTTTTAGAGCCTCTAGTTATGTTGATGTAATGCCTATATAGTAGGCTCTAGTTTTACTGTTTGATTTGTTTCACGTTTTCATGTCAGCTGTGCTTTTATAAAGCTGACTATATAGTGTAACTTTTTGTGTGTTGAAGGCCGTACGGACCTTATTGTTGATAGTTGTCTTTTTGTCAATCATACCAAATGTAGTTATTTTTATATTATCCCACTTACATTTTTTTTATAATTGCTTCATATTTTGTCATTTCGGGACCTTTTGAATAATTAAGACTATGTTAAGCTGTGTTGTCTACATCGGGATTTAAGTCGAACAGAGAGGCAATTTGTTTTTCTAGATATATCAAATTTGTTTCCGAACATTTCTTTTCTAAAAGTAATTTACTAAAATACCTTTTTTCTATCCATGTAACAATTCATAAAGGTTTGGAAAATATTTTATGCTATTTTACATATAACCATCTTTATAAATATTGAATATCAATATCATTGGTTTCTAGAAAAATAACCTTTGGTATACCACTGAAAATGACAGCGTAGTCGTGAACTGCGGGTATATTTCACGACGTTGTTGCGATTAAAACTTATTTCAACGTAATTTAGCGCCTTATTGGCAAACGTCCCGTTTGACGTTAAAAATCAAGGTTTATTGCTTTTATAGAAAAATCAAGGTTTATTGCTTTTATAGAAAAATCAAGGTTTATTGCTTTTATAGAAAAATCAAGCACATGGACCCCCCAGTGTTTTTTTTTTTTGCAATCAATAAAAGGAATGTTTCAGGAACGCTCCGCCAAAATTCTAAGAAAAAATCAACAATCCACTTTTTTCTGCACTTCGAAAAAGACGCAAAAATATTGTCAATTTCTTTATTTTATTAATAGTAATATAAATTTAAAAAATAAACAATTGATTAAACCTTTAACTTGTTACAGCATGTTGATGTTATGGACCAAGGGAACATTTTACAAAAAAAAACGGTAAAGTTATGACGGTTCGTTCCAAAGTTTTATTACTTTTCAAAAAGTCCTTATTTATGCAATTTCAGGGTTTTTCCCTTAAATATGCAAATTTCGAACCAAATTATCTCAAAAAGTAAGTCATGAAGGTATATTTTTCTTTGTATATTTCAAAAGTACACATTGAAATAGACCTTCTACCGAAATTTCAACGAAAAATCAACCAGGGATCTCTACTTTATCGTATGCCCTTAACATCATCTGAACTGACTGTAAAGACTTACAATTGATTGAAAGACTGCAAATTGATTAAAATTTATTGTTCATTCTATTCAGTTTATAATGGCCGTTTAAGTTCAAGTTTGGTGAGAAGTACCAGGAATTACACAATTTTCCAGCACGAGGTACACAATTTGACAGCATTAAGTATTTACAGGTTCTAGTTTTCGTGTTTTTCCTTGGTTAAACTAGATATGATAATAAAATGATATCACTGTGAATCAAAACAAAATATAATGACAATTTAAGAACGGAACGGTCAAACAGAGGCAAAATATACCAGAGGGACATTCAAACTCATAAGTCGGTGATAAACTGACAACATCATGGCTAAAAAAAGAAAAAGACAACAAAAATATTAGTTCACAAAACACAACATAAAATTAAGAAAGAAAATGGGGAATGTGTCAAAGCGACAACAACCCGACAATAGAGCAGACAACACTAGAATACTTACAACTGAGCAAAAATTGAGGGAAAGTTAACACAAGTTAAACAAACTCTCTGAACAAATAGTTGTAAGGCGAGTAAAATATGCTTGATAAACAAAATTAAACCCCATTCTATGATTAAAGGTTATATGTTATTCTTATACTTTATTCATCAATATGGAATTTTAAAAATATTACCAAAGTTTGGGGGTGATCTAATGTGCTCCAGAAGGGTAATCAGATCCTACTCCACGTGTGACACCCGTCGTGTTGATAAAAGTATTGACAGTGGAACAGTGGTACAAGCCAAATATAGCTTTACATGTCGACTGTTAGTATACAGTTGTAACTTCAAACTTAAAAGGCCATGCTGGTGGACGTTTCGTCCCCGAGGGTATCACCAGCCCAGTAGTCAGCACTTCGGTGTTGACATGAATGTCAATTATATGGTCATTTTAATAAATTTTCTGTTTACAAAACTTTGAATTTTTCGAAAAACTAAGGATTTTCTTACCCCAGCAGTAGATTACCTTAGCCGTATTTGGCACAATTTTTTGGAATTTCGGGTCCTCAATGCTCTTCAACTTTGTATTTGTTTGGCTTTTTAACTATTTTGATTTGAGCGTCACTGATGAGTCTTATGTAGACGAAACGCGCGTCTGGCGTATAAAATTATAATCCTGGTACTTTTGATAACTAATTAAACATGTAAGGGATATCCCAATCTGACCAAATCAGATGTTTTGTTAATGTTAAGGTCGGGTGTCAAAAGAGGTTAAAGAAATGAAAGGTGGAGAAGTCAACGATGACGTCATCTTTATCCTAGTTTTTTTAAGCTACTAATTTTCATGAAAATGGCAATCAAGATTGTGAGTACATTTGGACTTCTTCGTGTTTGTTTCTTTGTAAATAAATGAAAGAGTGGTTGTTGGCATTTAAGATAGTTTGCCAAGTTTTGAAAAACATAATTGTAATCTCTCCATGTATCTATTGAGGCTTAAGGTGGTACCCAACACTTTCACTAAAATTAATTTGGCTCGTTTAATTTTCATAAAATTTTGTCAAAGTATTTACTTTGACCCTTTAACAAAAATATGAAAATTTCAAAAATTTTGAACCAACCGTTTTGTCAGAAAAATTACACTGGTTATATAGCAGTTTGACAAACACCAATTTTGATCATTGAGAAGCTTAATATTCCCTTTACAACACAACGTAATTAAAACGTTAAGCTGACTTTACAGAGTTATCTCCCTGTAGTGTTAGGTACCACCTTAAAGATGTTTTTAACCTTTGGACATCTCCGATTGACCATCTGTCTATTTTGACAGTAAGATTAAATATTTCTATTTCTTCCTTTTTTTGTTTATGTTATACAATTTTCAGTTGATTTTCTCGTTAAGTTTGATGAAATATTACAAAAAACATTGTTCAAGCGCTTCGTACTCATTTATAAAACGTTTTCATTTCTGTACAATATATATATTAAATCTGGTATGACATTATGTTTAGGAATATAAATATCTTATATATTGTATTTTTTATAGTTATGACCTTTCAGATATGTAACCACCAGATGGCAATGACATAAGCCATTGTCAATCAAATATTATAGCATTTAGAAAAATGTCAATGACAAGGAAAGTTTTAAAAGTCATTATCATCGAATTCTTATAATGAAATATCTAATTTCCAGTTTGCATGATGGGCAATATCAAATAACCCTGAAATTCGGAATTTATCTAGTTGATCATTTTTCAAATACAATTAACTTTTTGGTATGTGAGCCTCTATTTTGTTTACGCCTTCAGTTGAAAATTTTATGAATTACCTGAGTACTTTAGTATATAAAAGTAGGTAATATCAATTAAAGCCAATACATAGAAATTCAAGCTATACTATGATTCTAAACAAAAATGTCGTCATTAACAACAAAAGCTAACCAAACCTTTCAACAGACTTCTTCAGAAGGAATATAATTTCGATACTGTTGTCAGGTCATTACAGATGGCATCTTTTGGAATTAATATTGATTCAAGTATAGGTTCTTTGCATCGGAAAAAAACACATTTATTCTAAAACCAGTTGTTGGCATGATACGGGTTATGTTCTTCTCATACATTTTATGATGGTATGATACAAAACCCTTAACGGGAAGGAGTGTGCTTGACTTTTATATGATGACGACATAATCACTCAATCAGTTTAATTGAAATTTGTAGCTTGCTGGTCAGTAACTGTTAGTAGTCTTTTGTTAATCTATGTATCATTGTCATTTGCTAAGTTGCTTCTGTTACATATTCTGACATCGGACTCGGACTTGTTTTAAACTGAGTTTTACTGTTCGTATTGATGTGTGTTTGTTTATTCTACATTTGCTAGAGGCATAGGGTTGAGATATAACAAAACATATTTAACCATACCGCATTTTTGCGCCTGTCCAAAGTTAGTAGCCTCTTTTCTTTATTAGTCTTGTATATTTTTTTCGTTTTTTTTTAAATTTTAGTTTTATTATATGTTTCGGAGTTTAAAACTACCTTTTGTTTTACATTTCGATCATTTGGAAAAACACAAATTTACTTAAAAACAATAAACACAAGGGGATTTGGAATATCTTCTTTACAAAAGTAATGTGTATTCCTATAATTTGTGTAATAATTCTTTGGAGATAATGCCTTTTTATCGAAAAAAAAACCACAGGCATTTTAAACCGTATATTTATCGTATTGAAAAAACAAATTCATCGGGGATTTCTGCAGAAAAAATAGAATGAATAATTGTCATACAGTATCAAGTAAGATATCCCTTTAAAAAAGGGGTCCGTGTACTCGTTTTAAAGCTTATGATTAAGTTCAATAAAAAAAATTGCATCCCTTCCTGATATTTGGCAGTTTGGCGTCGCGAAAAAAAGACGTTTTACGTTAGCAACGTCATTACCTCTCATGTAAATGTATCGTATGCCCATAATCTAGTGATCCTATGCTATTAGAGGTTGTTAACGTGTGACATGTACATATGGTTATCATGTGTGCATAAACTGTTTGTTGTAAAATATAAAATAACAAAAATGGCAAAATTAACAGCTGAAACACATTAAACGAATGAACAACAACTGTCATATTCTTGACTTTGTACAGGCTGTTCCTTTTGTAGAAAATGACATAGAGCATAATTCATTTTAGACAAGTAATATCAAATCATCAAAATCATTAACTTAAAAACAATATCGGACAATAGATAGTACAAATTCCGTAATTACGTAATATGAGGAAACTGTAAAAAAACAAATTGTCAAAATCAATGTATTTATACATATTTATTGTATAACTAATCATATTTAATAGATACTAATCTTACTGCATAATCTCCCTGGTTAAACAGCAACTAATTTTTACAGGGAAACCCGACTGAATGCTGTGAGTCGAGTAAGTTGTAAACAGCAGAGAAATGTGCAATCAAAGATTTATTTTATTAAAAAAAAAAAAAAGTAATATCAAACCATAGTAATTTTCTTTAATTTTTGAAAAGTTTATTCATCATCTACTCAAAGATGTTTGCTACTCTGTTTCAAAATAACAAGCTTTTTAAAAGACTGATATAAATTAATAGAATATAAACAAAGAAACTAAAAAAGCAGAAAAAATAAGGGTCCGTGTGCTTGTTTTGAAGACCGTACCTTGACCCCTTATGGTTAACTTTTATAGATTGTGACTTGGATGGAGAGTTGTCTCATTGACACTCATACCACATCTTCCTATATCTTTATATGAAGCAATATTCCAGCAGCGCCTGAATATGGAGCATATATCTCCCAGTGGAAACGATATTAAGGAGCATTCCTTTCATGATTTCCTTGATATAGGGTTGCTGCTCCCAAAGAAGTTTTCTAACCGAAAATTCAAAATGATGAAGTTATACGGCATTGGTTTTTCTCATTGTTGAAGGTCGTACGGTTGCCTATAATTACTTGCATCTTCCTTTGAACTTTAGTGGATACTTGTCTCATTTGCATTCATACCACATCTTCTTATTTTTATATTATGATTGTCCTTTTGGTATCTTTCCACTCTCTTTTGTAACCTAGAACTCAATTATCTCATAAATAAAATTTATTGAAGGGAAATGACTTTTCATTTGCTAGTGAATGTATACCTTAGTTGTGTAAGTAAATAAAAGTCATGTCTTTTTGAAATATTTTGTATCTGTTATAAAACATTTTATGTGTTTTTTTAATAATAAAATTCAACTTTAATTTTTTCTCCCAACAAATTAAAGGTTGACAATGACATCATTGGAAAAAAAAAAACAGTTTTCAAAATGTTAAAAAACAAGTTTGCTAAAAATATTACGATAAACGAAAGTGACATTTAATTATTCATCCCTTATTTTTATTAACTTTCTATTTACATTATATCATATATCAAATGTATTCAATCACTGCGTGTTAATTTGTGTTACTGCCTTTTTTTTTTTATTAATTATAAGTTAATTAAGCCATTCCAATTGATATCTTAAAGTGTGTCTTGCTATGTTGTGATGTTACACTATTGTTTCAGATAAGTTAGAAAGGTTGGTACCATTAAAACTTTAAATCCAGCTGCAATTGTTTGCACCTGAACTAAGTCAGCAATCTGATGTTCAGTTGTTGTCGTTTGTTTATGTGGTTCATCGGTGTTTCTCGTTTCTCGTTTTTTATATAGATTATACCGTTGGTTTTACCGTTTAAAACGGTTTTACACTAGTATTTTTTGGGGCCATTTATAGCTTGCTAGTCAAGGCTCCATGTTGAAGACCGAACCTTGACCTTTAATGGTTTTATAGATTGTGACTTGGATGGAGAGTTGTCTCATTTGCACTCATACCACATCTTCTTATATCTATATATGAAGCAATATTCCAGAAGCGCCTGAATATGGAGCGTATATCTCCCAGTGGAAACGATATTAAGGAGCTTTCCTTTCATGATTTCCTTGATATAGGGTTGCTGCTCCCAAAGAAGTTTTCTAACCGAAAATTCAAAATGATGAAGTTATATGGCATTGGTTTTTCTCATTGTTGAAGGCCGTATGGTTGCCTATAATTCTTTACATCTTCCTTTGAACTTTAGTGGATACTTGTCTCATTTGCATTCATACCACATCTTCTTATCTTTATATCATGATTGTCCTTTTGGTATCTTTCCACTCTCTTTTGTAACCTAGAACTCAATTATCTCATAAATAAAATTTATTGAAGGGAAATGACCTTTTATTTGCTAGTGAATGTAGAATACCTTAGTTATGTTAGTAAATAAAAGTCATGTCCTTTTGAAATATTTTGTATCTGTTATAAAAACATTTTATGTAGTTTTTTAATAATAAAATTCAACTTTCATTTTTTTTCTCCCCACAAATTAAAGGGTGACAATGACATCATTGGAAAAAAACCAGTTTTCAAAATGTTAAAAAACATGTTTTCTAAAATATTACGATATACGAAAGTGACATTTATTTTCTTGATACTTACAAAAACAATGGGATCTGAAAATAGCTTAGAAATATGGTCGGTTTGCCTTCACATGCGCAGCTAAAAAAGAAAGGACAATTTTTCAGAGAAAGCGATTGGTTCAAGTGTTTTTATTTTTTTTTCTTATTTTTGTCAAAGGGTCAAAGTAAATATTTTTTTCAAAATTTTATGAAAATTAAACGAGCCAAATTAATTTTAGTCAAGGTGTTTGGTACCACCTTAAATTCAATTTGACTAGTTTTATCTTTTTCATTTAGTGATGTGTCTGTTGTTTTTGTTTTTTAAAATTAAGATAACATAACAATGTAAACATATTTTATATACTTATGGTGAAGTGTGATTATTTCTTTATTTTCCCGCTATCTGAGCTTGCGTTCTAACTTTTTTGAATAAACATGAAGCAAAGGCAAAGCTGATAGGCTTTTGTTATCATTAAGTGGTCTTCGGTCGATAACTTATAAACAAATCTTCTATTCTGAAACAACGAAGCCAGTTGGAACAAACCTTTGTTATAAACATCATTGTGGGATATATATATATTATAAATAATAACTTAATAAACAAACAAACAAACAAACAAAGAAACAGACAGACAGACATATAAAGACAAAATGATAGACATTAAACAATACAAACATGTAGCATTGAAAAAGAAATGAAGATTATTTATATTAATATTAATTATAATACTATTTTTGACAGCAAGCCTCCTTTATGAAATTATCAATTCAAATATTATGATTATATATAACATTATAATGTAAGTCACCAATCACACACAGTTCATATATTGACATTATAATTGTTTCTCTCATGATACATTTCACTTATATTGTTAACAATGAAAAGTAAAATATCACATTCTTCAAAAGAAAATATAAAATCAAATTTGTTTTCATTACTCATTGAATAAAACTGGGGACATTTCTAGAAATTTCATTAAACATTTTGATCCTAGTTTTATTAAGTTCTGTACATGTTATGATAAAATGGAATTCATCTTCCACCTCTTTATGGCATAAAGGACATATTCTATTTTCCAAGGCTGTGTTGTTGTATCTACCGCGTTCAACAGCCAACATACTATTACTTATTCTTATTGTGGCATAATTTTATATAACATTTTATCTAAATTCAATAAAAGGTACTTTTTAAGTTTATACTTTACTTTAAATTTTCTGTAGGTTCTTATTTTATTTCAATTCATTGAATTATCATCATTAAAAAGACAATTTCCAAAATATAATGTAATTTTGATTGAGCTTCTTCACGAGGGCTTTAAAGAAAACAAATTATTATCTAGACAAGATCTACCAATAAAGTCGTCAGTAATACAATTTGTATGTGCTTGGCTAATATCTTTGAAAGTTTAACAGATAAAGAGCAACTTCAAACAGCAAATAATAATATCTGAACAATCTCTACAAATATGTAGCAATGATTGCTACTAGATGTTTACCCATTATTGGTGTTTTATGCTTTAATATTTAAAAGAGAGGCGAAAGATACCGAAGAGACATTCAAACGCATATGTCGTGGCTCCGTGGCTAAAAAAAGAAAAAATGCAAACAAACAACAGTAAAAAAAACAGAACATAAAACACTAAAGACTGAGCAGCAAGAACCTTACCAAAAAATCATAAATAAATAGAGAGAATCTGTAAACAGCAGAAATGATAAGCATTGCATTCTTACATATACGTTCAGTGGCCGACACCATCATTTAGCTGTATAAATTAGGTTTTGTTCAAAAAATCGATATCCATTAATTTTTTAGTCTTAGCCAAAGATTGTAGAAGGTGTACCACTGTAAAAATTATTTTTGCAAAATTTGAAAATACAAATAAGTGAAAATGACAGAAATCGTCAAATGACTTCGTTTAGGAATGATTGTCCTTCAATGACGATTTTTACGAATCGTTGGCGTTTCATTTATAATCTGCAAATCATTAACAGATACAATTAATACAGCAAAATTAATCAACAACACAATATATGATGGTCGTAATATGGGTCCTTTATTTTTTTATTTTTTTTATTTTTAGGCCATTTTTCTCTATTTTTATAATTTAGCACCTCATTATTATCTATTCTTGTGTTTTTCTTAACTCTTTTTTTGTTTTGTTTTTTTCCCCAAATATTCTCTATTTTGTTAACCACCATCCACACCCTCATATCTATAATGAGTCAACATGGATATTACCATCCTTTAACTCATTCTAGCACTTTAATAAAGATGCTTTTTATCCTTTTTGTTTATTTGTATAATACCAAATATTATACAGATGGATAAATTCAAATGAAGTGGATGTTAGCAATTATAGGTCATTGTTTAACCAATGAGAGAAATTCTTATAATAACGAAAAAAGGTGCACTTTTGGACCAGCATCATATAGATTCCGAAGTCAGAAATCAACATATTCAGCTGTTGTAAATGATTATGTACCAATGTACCAATGTTTTGTAAAAGATGGGCGAAAGATACCAAAGGGACATTTAAACTCATAGATCAACTATGAAAAATAAACTGACAACGCCATGGCTAAAAAAGAAAAAGACAAACAGAAATCAATAGTACACAAGCCACAACATACAAAACTAAAGACTAAGCAACACGAACCCTATCAGAAACTGGAGATGATCTCAGGTGCTCTGGAAGGGTAAGCATATCCTTCTCCACATGTTTGTAATTGTTTGCATCCCATGTAACTATTGTTTTTAAAATATAATACCAAGTGTTTAAGTATCTATTATCAGGTTGTCTGCATAATGATATTGTAAAATATCAGCTGCGAGTCACAATATGAAGCTTTTTGTCGAGTGAGCGAAGCAAACGAGTTCAAAAAGGTTTCATATTGTATCGAGCAGCTGATATTTTACCATACAAATATGCAGATAACCAGATAATCGATTTATTGGTTTGTATTTGTGTATTTTGCATGAGAGAAACAAGTGTTTTCTTGGTTTCACCAGCAAACCGGAAGTTGACTTGATATGCTCGGGTCAAAACTTATCAACGTCTGTTCATACATTATGACGTCGCTGATAGGTTCGGGTCAAAGTTATTAAGGCCAGATCAACGTATTTGACGTCACAAAGCCGTGATATGCAATTTAATTAAGAGCCAAACAGAGTGATATAGACAGTGGGACGACCGATAATTAAAAAATCTCAAACCGTCGGCCGGTCATCTTATTGACTAATGAAATCTAAACATTGTCATCTGTCTCATGACATAAGTCACATGACATTAATGTCTAGAACAGAGACGATGTATGTCGATGTGACTGTTGATAAACATTTCGTCCCGGAGGATATCACGATCCCCGTAGTCAGCACTTTTGTCTTATCATAAAATATTATCGATATGTTCATTTTCTGTAAATTTGAAAAAAAACTGTAAAGTTTATTTAAGGAATGACTGTAATATTTGTTTCTGTCTATGAGGAATAACATCACAAATTTGGTGTATACTGAATAACCTGCGTACGGTTATTCCTTATAATTTGATTCTAAATTCCTTTTTAACGGAGCTAATCATGAAAAAAAGGTTTCTAACGTCACGGTCACTTGAAAAATCTATGTCTATGAGCTAATAGACAAATCACTTTCAGCAATCTTACCTTCCCTATCCGACTAATATTTTTCCATTGCTTATTTCCTTTGTTATTTTGTATAAGACAATTTATACGAAGTATTGGATTCGTAAACCATAATCAACGAGCGACGTTTGTAAATTCGTTGATAGCTGTCTAACCGAAATTAATTATTGGTATTATACAACAAAAAAATTAATGATTTGAACGTGAAGAATCAATTATCATGATTCTATGCTTTAGTTTTGGATTTATAAATATGTATATTTAAATGATTTAACTAAACTGCTCGTAGCCGTAATCGTTTAGTGGTTGATAAAACGAAAGTTATAACGTTGATATCAACAGTACGAAATTCGAAACTTTTTTGGACCCGGATTGAAACTTTCAAATTGTAATGTGTTTTACCGATAGAAAAAAACTGTGGTCTTTTCAATGCTGACGTGATGTTCATTTAGACCATTTATAATGAAACAACGAAAAATTGATTGATATCAGAATACTAGTACTTTAAATCTAAAACCATAAGTAAGCATATTCCTTGATGAAAAAGAAACTTGAAAATCCTTGAACATTAAAAGTGATAATGTAATTGCACCTTTCTTAAGTCAGGAACCTGTTGTTCAGTAGTTGTCGTTTCTTGATGTGGTTCATAAGTGTTTCTCGTTTCTCGCTTTTTATATAGTTTAGACCGTTGTTTTTCCTGTTTGAATAGTTTTAAATTAGTCATTTTGATAACCTTTATAGCTTGCTGTTCGATGTGAGCCAAGTCTCCGTGTTGAAGGCCGTACTTTGACCTATAATGGTCTACTTTTTACAAATTATGAGTTGGATGGAGAGTTGTCTCATTGGCACTCATACCACATCTTCTTATATATATATATATTTGACTAGGACTAGTCAGTTTTCCTATCGAATGACGGTGTTTTTCTCCGGGCACTCCGGATTTTCCACCTATAAAATCTGGAAGCCACGAAAGTGGCGCTTAAAAGTGGCTTAAAACACCAACAATCAATCTGATATATGTTGTGTACAAGTTATCATTTTATACAAATTATAATTTGTACAAAAATATTGTACAAATTATAATTTGTATTTTGACTTTGTACAAATTATAATTTGTACAAAACGTGCCTGTAATTTGTACAAAATTTGACCAAAATTCACTTATAACTTGTACAACAGTTTAAATATGAATTTTGGTGGAAAATGCATGGATTCACACGATATAATTGTAAATAACTGACCACACACTAAACCTTATTAACAAAATACACCGTTTTTACACAACTACAAAAGGCATTTTTTGAGAGAGAAAAAAAGTAAACATATAGGATTTTTTATAATTTTTAATACATAAACTACTTTTTCTTAAATAATATCATTCAATAGTGCTACTTGATTAGTTCTTATCGTTGTTTTGAGGATTTTTTGTTATTCAGAAACTTTGCAAAAACGATAATATTTGTAAAATGTGATATTTTGTATCGTAAAAGATCGTGTACAGCATTTTGATGATCGTGAAAAGGATCTCAAAAGATTTGTTGCCACTTCGTTATTTCAAAAAGTCCATGAAAACAATCAAATCTTTCTTTAAACAAGTGATAATGTATTTTTGAAATTGGTACATCAAAAGATTTGATTTACATGACTTATTCTGTTTCACTTTTGTTTGTGAAAAGATTGATGGTTCAATGCCATTGGGTCTGATGATTTTATAATACTACACCAACTAGTTTTCTTATAAAATAAAAGTCCGTCTGTCTGCTCTGCATAAGTTTTATGTTGTTTTTAAAGTTTAGATTGTCTCAACTGATTTCCGTTAATTTTTATACACAGTCATAGATATTTAGAAAACAAAGATCCTTGTTGAAAAAAACATTGATAAAAAACGGAAGAAAAACAACTGACATATTCCTGACCAAATGGGGTGATTAACCTCGCTTTCTTTCTATGATATTTATTTGTCTAAAAGCAGTGAAATACACATGTTTATTCACAGCAACGGTTCCTGAGCTTCAACGTCCGCTATGTGAAGCTGTTAAAATAGGTAGTAAAACAGCTGTAAAACAGGTAGTCATCGATTTGAGAGTCAAAAGATGGTTTGCAATACCTGATTCCATTAATCACTAGATCACCTCCTCAAACGAATGTTAAAGAACTACTTTTGAATTTTTTTTTAACTTAGGTGTACTGTGTGGTCATTTAATAGCAAATAGATAATGTATATCAATGCTTTTTTCACCAAAATCCATATGATAAATTATTGTACAAGTTATAAGTGAATTTTTGTCCATTTTTGTACAAATTGTAATTTGTACAAGCACTTTTTGTACAAATTACAATTTGTACAAAGTCAAAATACAAATTATAATTTGTACAACATTTTTGTACAAATTATAATTTGTACAAAATGATAACATGTACACAACATATATATATATATTTGGATGTTTATTTCATAGTTGCTACTACTATTGTATAAATTCAGCAATCGTATACAGGTTACGATCATTACAACGATGTTGAAAATTGACAAATGTTCAAACCTACACGACATCTGGAATAAACTCTTTTTTTATGATCTTAAAGAAAACGTTTGATTTTTTTTTCTCTTGAACCGTTGTCTTTATATATTTTGAAATTGCTATATAATGATACTCAGGAACGTTCAAATGTATTTACAATTAAGTGCGTTAGGAGTGTACTTTTATGCATCTGTCATACAAGTAAGAGGTTTAACTAGCGGTAAAACCAGGTTTAATCCACCATGTTCATGTTTTTCTACATAGGAAAATGCCTGTACCAAGTCAGGAATATGACAGTTGTTTATGGAAAGCCAACGGGGTCAAAAGTCTTAATTCGTAACTTGTCAATTCGTAACTTGTAACTGTGTAATTTCTAAATTGTTAATTCGTAAATTGTTAATTTGTAACTTGTTACTGTAAAATTCATAATGCTTAATTCGTAAATTGTCAATTTGTAACTTGCACCTTTGTAGTTTCAACATTCTTAATCGGTAAATTGCCAGTTTGTTACTTGTAACTGTGCAATTTCATATAAATGCTTCATTCGTAAATTGTCAATTTGTAACTTGTATCTTTTTATCAAAATTTAACATTCTTCATTTGTTAATTGTCAATTTGTAACTTGTAGATTTCAAAATTCTTTATTGGTAAATTGTCTTTTTGTATATTGATGTTTTGTAACTTGTAACATGTGACATGTCGATTCGTGAATTGTCGATGTGTGAAATGTCGAAGTGTTAAATGTCATCGTTGTATTATGCTAACGATCATTACGACGACAGATGGCGCTCGGGTTCTTCTTCTGTGTATAATCCTCCTGTAAGTAGGAGCACCGCCATATGGAATATATACCAAAGGAGTTTAAATCAATTATGTACAGCGCATACTTATAAAAGATAACAAATAGATAAATAAATTTAGTTACATCTTCTGACATCAGACTCGGACTTCTCTTGAACTGAATTTTAAATGTGCGTATTGTTATGCGTTTACTTTTCTACATTGGCTAGAGGTATAAAGGGGGGGTTGAGATATCATAAACATTTTTGCGCCTGTCCCAAGTAAGGAGCCTCTGGCCTTTGTTAGTTTTGTATTATTTTAATTTTAGTTTCTTGTGTACAATTTGGAAATTAGTATGGCGTTCATTATCACTGAACTAGTATATATTTGTTAAGGGACCAGTTGAAGGACGCCACCCAGTGCGGGAATTTCTCGCTACATTGAAGACCTGTTGGTGACCTTCTGCTGTTGTTTTTTCAATGTCGGGTTGTTGTCTCTTTGACACATTCCCTATTTCCATTCTCAATTTTATTGTTTGTTTTATATGGCATGTATAACAAGGACTCGGTTTTATATTGAGGTAACCTCGTATAAACATGTTTGTTTACTGTACTGGTCACCAAACCTGCAATGAGGTGTGTCACTTCCTTTATTAAGGTATATAGATGTGTCGCTGGAACGGGCTTCCTTATCAACTTCGCAAATATATTACTGTCACTTGGCAAGAAATTTTCTACTTAATATTCAATCGGGTCAAAACAAGACTAAAAGCATGAAATATAAGACGGTGCTGGAAAAATACTAATATTGTCCTGGGCCCTAAAATTTTTGACTCAATGTATAATGGCAGAAATTGTTTGACAACCATCATTCATTAATATTATAATCTCAATATTAAAATTTTAGAAAAGAATGTTATCTAATGATATGTTTTAATACAAGAAACAAATGGACGAACAGTCTTTATTTATTTAGCTCCTGAGTTATGAACATAAATCAGGAATCTGATGTGCAGTTGTTGTCGTTTGTTTATGTAATTTATACGTGTTTCTTGATTCTTGTTTTTTTATATAGATTAGACTCACGGTTGGTTTTCCCGTTTGAATGGTTTTACACTTAGTCTAGTAATTTTGGGGCCCTTTATAGCTTGTTGCTCGGTGTGAGCCAAGTCTCCGTGTTGAAGACCGTATGTTGACCTATAATGGGTTACTTTTATAAATTGTTATTTGGATGGAGAGTTGTCTCATTGGCGCTCATACCACATATCTTCCTATATCTATAAAAAATGATATCATGTAAGTACTTTGCAAAACAAACTGAATGATTTTTTTTAAATGAGTCACTCAGTTAATGTATACTATATATCAAAACTGTGTTGAATATGCACTATTTTGTAATAAAATCTAAAGGAATCAGAAAACTAATCGAGGCCCTAAAATTTGAGATATTGTCAACCGGAATGCGAGAAAACCGCATGTATTTAAATGGTCAGGTCAATTATGGGATATCATATCGTCAATAGTATGGGACCAGTTCACATCTACAATCATCAATAAGCTTGAAAGAATACAGCAACAACCTGCGAGATTTATAACAGGAGAGTACAAATCCAGAGAAGTTGGTTGCGTCTCAAACACGCTCACCAAACTGAAACTACAAGACATACAGACAAGACGCTCAAGTCAGAAGCTAATATTTCTGTACATGGTGGTCGCAGTGCTATAGAACCAGACAATTTAAAAACAAAAGCTCGTCAAAAAAAGAACACTTAATTGCTGTCAAGGACCCGATTTAACAATTATCAGTCAAGAAATGTTGTGAACTAACATGCAGATAAAAAACTACACGAAGTGTTTTGAGATCTCAACGAGTAAAATACAACAATATTCTAACTCATTTTTCGTAAAAACAATATTCGAATAAAACCAAATTGAAGAAGCGTAGTGCGTTCACCGAGCGTTGACAGCCGTTCAGAAACTACGCTCGTGCACCGTCAATACTGCATCGACGGCGCTCTCTCTACCGTTGTATTAAAGCCGGTATTGTATCCACTACGTTCTCCAACAAATACAGATCTAAAATGATCATGGTACAGATAGAAATATATAGGAGGTGTCCCTTCTATATATTTTTTAATGACCATAATCGTTTAACTATGAAACTGTTTATTTTTTTCTACACGCGTCACCTACATAAATTTGAGAATGGAGATGGGGAATGTGTCAAAGAGACAACAACCCGACCATAGAGCAGACAACAACCGAAGGCCACCAATGGGTCTTCAATGCAACGAGAAACTCCCGCACCCGGAGGAGTCCTCCAGCTGACCCCTAAACAAATATGTATACTAGTTCAGTGATACCGGACGTCATACTGAATTCCAAATTATACTCAAGAAACAAAAAAATTAAAATCATACAAGACTAACAAAGGCCAGTGTTATTTTGAAATCTCAAACCCCCTTCCTAATACTCCCACTTTTAAACAAATTGACGCCCTCTCCCTCTGACTTGTCAGAAAAAATATCTTGCCATATCGCCTTTTGCATGAAAAATCAATTATCTCTTATTTGCTTACACTAATTATACCTCACGCAACGAAGTTGCGGAGGGTGTAATGTTTTGACCCGTCCGTCCGTACGTCAGTCCGTCGGTCCTGTTTCTTGTCATCGCAACTCATCTCAAACCACACAACAGAATTTCATGATAGTAAGGACATACTACTAAAAAAAGTAAGTAGATTTGCATATCGACAAAAAATTACAATTCAATTTTTTTTCTAGAAGTTACGCCCCCTTTGAACTTATGTGCTTCGATATACCTCTGCAACAGTTTATCGTCGCAACTCCTCTGAAACCACTCCACAGAATTTCATGAAACCTTATAGATAATAAGGACATACTATGTAGATGTACATATCGAGAGGAAATTATGAAACAATTTTTTTTCTTACAGTTATTTTATTTTGTCCAGTGACAATGTGGGGACGTGGGGCATGTGAGCGCGCTCACTAAGGTTATTTAATTTTATTACTCCACGAAAATATTTGCACATTATTTGGGGTTTGGCGAAAGGAGTATGTATTTGGTCATTTTTAGAGTAAAATGATAGCCTGGGATACTGGCTGACTGCTCGACAGAAGAACCAGGCGGAATACAACCTGGTTTGTCAATAGGATATTAGGATTATATTGTTACGAGTTCATTGCAAATGACTTTTATTTTATATTTGACTTGCAATTTTCAAAAAAAAAAAGGTATATTGATTAACAGCGTGAATCATTTCAGTTAATTAACGATTGACAACATGTTAGATTTAGTAAGGTTGCCGGGTTATAAAGAGGTGTGGCACCAGGTGGGGTTTAATCGGGAGTACGGGCATTAAGCAGCCAGCTGTTGAGATCGGGGACTCGTGAATATTTTGGTCTCTTTGGTTGTACATTTTTATTGTAGGAAATCTGGTAGCGGCAATTTTTAAGCTTCTTGACCAGAAAAATTCAGTAGGCATATATATTAATACATAAAATTGAGAATGGAAATGTGGAATGTGTCAAAGAGACAACAACCCGACCACATAACCGACAACAGCAGAATAGAATATATATGTCAGCCCTTTCCTGTCAGAATAAAATGGTCCGATAACAGCATTTTATGATTAATAGAAATCGTTTTTTACTAGTACCTGCATGGGGTTTTCAGTAATGATGTAGCCTTTTAAAGCGGACTATATGGTATTAGATTTTGTCATTGATGAAGGCCGTAGGTTGCCTATAGTTCACAGTGCTTACATCGACTTTATTTGTACTTCGCGTTGGTGGATAGTTGTCTCATTGGCAATCATACGGTTTATTACCACATCTCCTTATTGTATATACATGAATAATCCAGTCGTAATATTCCACTGACCAACGACTATTTTATTAACCCCGTAATTAGGAGAGATCAATTACGCCGGTTGAGGGACTGAACTAGTCGGGATGTTTTTTTTTTTATATAGTTTCCGTTCTCGAACGAAAGTCCACGTCAGTAAACAAAATAAAACTGTGGTCCTGTAAACATACAATTTTTGTTTAGCTTTTTTAGACGCATTTGCTGTAATAAATGGATTAAAATTATTTAGGTTTATTTTCCACATGGAGGTTCTCCGATTTACAGGAGGATTATACACAGAAGAAGAACCCGAGCGCCATCTGTCGTCATAATGATCGTTAGCATAATACAACGATGACATTTAACATTTCGACATTTCACACATCGACAAATCACGAATCGACAAGTCACATGTTACAAGTTACAAAACATCAATATACAAAAAGACAATTTACCAATGAAGAATTTTGAAATCTTCAAGTTACAAATTGACAATAAACAAATGAAGAATGTTGAATTTTGATACAAAGATACAAGTTACAAATTGACAATTTACGAATGTAGCATTATATGAAATTGCACAGTTACAAGTTACAAACTGACAATTTACCGATTAAGAATGTTGAAACTACAAAGGTGCAAGTTACAAATTGACAATTTACGAATTAAGCATTATGAATTTCACAGTAACAAGTTACAAATTAACAATTTACGAATAAACAATTTAGAAATTACACAGTTACAAGTTACGAATTGACAAGTTACGAATTAAGAATTTTGACCCCGTTGGCTTTCCATAGTTGTTATCCATCCGTTTAATGTGTATGAGATTTCAGTTTTGCAATTTGTTTACGGACTTCCTGTTTTGAATTTCCCTCGGAGTTTGGTATTTTTGTGATTTTACTTTTGCATAAAAAGTTATGTCAGCACTCGTGGTCTAATGGTATCGTGCATTTACTGAACACTGTAATGATTTGCGGTGAAAATACGATCCTATATTTTCAAATGAAACTCGTTTTTTAGAGGATACAACATCGTAAGTTTGAAGTTAAAAGTTATATTATAATTTATCTTAAGTTAACACAGTGGTCAGTGGATTCTTAAAACAAATCATCAGTTAAAACAATATACTGACGTCCGATAAATGTGTTAATGTTCAGAGACGTGTGTTATTTTTTTCCAAGAATAAATTGTTTTTTATTCTATTGATTATTTGTCTATTAAATGTTGTTTACATTTCTTACTGTTTGTTTTTAAATTTCTATTAGTGTTATGTTGTTTTGAATTGACAGGAAAAAATATTAGTAATTTCCTTTAATTCAATTCTAAATTCCATTTTATACCGGCGTAAATCATGAAAAAACGTTGATGACGTCACGGTCACATGACAAAATTGTGTCTATGAGATGATACACATAACAACGTCAGCCAATCAGAAGATGGTTATATCCAAAACTAACTTATTAAAGCATGTAAAGGCTGTTAACATTTCTCACTGTTTGTTTTTTGGAATTTCTTTAAGTGTCATTTGACATTTACCTTTTTTATTATTACGCGTTTTGACTGATTGATGTCAGAGAGGAAAAGATCATCTGATGTGGTGTTATATTTCATGCAACAATATATAGAAATTCCGTCTATTGTCATGCTATGTTCATCGAAGGTTCTTAACCTTTCCAAGTATTGTTCTTTATTTCTATGTGTTATATTTGACGTTCGCATATTTTTATTATTTACGCTGATTGTTGTGAGATGTAAAAGTTGATTTGAGACCAGTAATATTTAAACATGACGGCAATTCCAATTAATTAGAGGTTCATTAAATCTGTTATTATGCATTTTGAGTTGAACATTTGTCTTACTTTTCTCTTAAGTGACCTGACCTACTAAATTACTTATTCTGAATTAGTAATAAGGTTACAGAAGAAGGGCGAACGATATCAAAAGGACATTCAAACTCATACGTCGAAAATATACGGACTACTTCATGAATACAATTGAATATGACAGACAAATAACAACAGTACACAAAGGCGATATCAAACTCCGAAACAGTGGTGACGTTGCTTTGCTAAACTATCAAACGTAGCGTAGTAAAGAGGACGTAACCGCTGTTTCGGAGTTTGAGGCGATATATACAAAACTAATGACGTAGCAACATAAACCCCAACAACAATTTTAGTTGATCTCAAATGCTCAGGAATGGAAGGCTGATCCAAAATAATGCAAAATTTGCGGTAAAATAAATATAGTCACATTTATAAAAACGTTATTTTGTCTAACCTGTTCACAAATATTGTTCATTAATTCTTTGAAAAACTATTCAGTAAGACCATTTACTTTACGTTGACTAGTCTCTGTACGAGTATATAAATATTTCAACAGAATCTGCTTAACCTTTCGGAGCAACTGTGATCATACCCGGGTTCGTGTTGCGTAGTCTTTATTTTTCTTTGTTTGTTTTTGTGTTGTTTTTTGTTTTCGTTGTTCTTAATTTTTTCATGGCTTTTCTTATTTGGATTCATTTTTTGAGAGCAAATCTGACATGGGGTAAAAGTGTTCATTAGGTGAAATTCTATCAGCCCTGAAATTTCAAATGAATCTAATAGCCCATTGTTTGGTTGCTGCTACTAAATTTGTAATTCTAAAGAAAGATCTAGATTTAAAATTATCCAGAAGCTTTTTTAAGAGTTTTTTTTTGTATCACATACATGACATATGGTTAATACTATAACGCAATTAAACAGCTTATGATTGTCTCTAGATTTTTTATTCATTTAACATATTTTAAATCTAAAACTAAGAAAAAATAACAATATTTTTACAATATTTTCAAAAATGACTTCTAAGCAATATGCAATCAAAATTTTAAAAACAATTTGATGAAACGGGGCATTTGTATTGACTTTACATGGGTTTCCGAATATCTTAATACATGTCAAAAACATATGACGCAAACATTCATAAATAATCCGTTCTTATACAATATCATATATTACAGTCTAACTGATAACATTAATAAAAAAAATGTAATTTAAAATTTTAATTTACATTGTTTTATTGACGTCAAAATTCGATGTAAAGTTGTCAAATACAACATCTTGTAAACATACACATATTTTTTAAATGGACGATCAACTTTGTTTTTTCATTTCTTCATTAAAAAGTTTAAGATACTCTCGAAGATGTTAATGCTCTTGTTATTCTCCTGGGGAAAACATCTCCTTGCTCAAGTTCAAGAATGAATTTGAATATACAAATAGAAAACAAAATCCGGGTTACAAACAAAAACTGAGAGAAATGCATCAAATATAAAGGGAGAACAGCGACACAACAGAAACACAACATTAAAATGTAACACACACAGAAATGAATTATAATATAACAATGGCCATTTTCCTGACCTGGTACATTAACTTTAACATTAACCTTGTATAAAAGGACGATCATCTCCATCTCGTCAGTTAAAAGTTTAAAATACTCTCGAAGAGGTAAATGCTCTTGGTATATTCCTGGGGAAGACATGTTCTGGCTAGAGCTCAAGGATTAATTTGAATGTACAAATAGAAATACAGTGAAAACTGTTTAAACCGAACCTCTTCAAGACTAAGAATTTTGTTCGGTGTTGGCCGATGTTCGGTTTTATCAGGTACACAACGCACATAATTTGATATGACGATGCTTACGAACATGTTTGGTTTATACATGTTTTCGGTTTATACAGGATTCGATTTAGTCAGGTTTCACTGTACCTCCAACTCTTTCATCCTGCAAATTAACTTTGTGGGGTTCGTGATGATCAGTCTTTAGTTAAATTTTATTCGAAATGGGAATATCAACTCCGAAGTTATTTGCGGGGAGAATATAAGACTTGATAAATTGAAAGACTCGAGCTTAACAAAAATATTTGAAAAATCAAAAGTAACGAACCTTTAATTAAAATTGCTATTTTTTTTAGTTTGAATATAGCTTTGGTGTTCTGTCTCTCTTTTTTGGTAAAAAGAGGTTGACAAATGTACAATAGCATTGTCTTGCAGACACATTGAGTTTATTTTTTCATTTTTACTGATGACTTATTATGAGATACTAATAAGTTATAGATATTGTATTCCAAAAAATCTAGTTTTATAGATATTGTATTCCAAAAAATCTAGTTTTATAGATATTGTATTAAAAAAAATCTAGTTTTATAGATATTGTATTCCAAAACATCTAGTTACGTGAATATGACATGTTTTCAGTAAGCTTATCGGAAACAGTATTCATTTAGATATTGATCAGTCTCATAATAGTTTACACTGTTGTTTTATCGTAAACTGTTTGTCATTTCATCGGTTTGGTTTTTAATGGGTTTTTTTCTGCCATGTTATTAACAGTTTGATTCCGACTTATGAGCTTGGACATCCATTTACTAAATGTGTGCTCCGTCTATCGTATATTAAACTTTTGGCCGAAGAAATTCAAATGAGGACGGTTGTTATTTAAAGAATTCATTCTTACAAACTATGATATTGTTGTCTAACTATGACATCAATAGAAGAAAATGGTATTTAAAACACATAATTTACAATGTTTTTTTTACTGACGTCTGAATAGTTTGATGTTAGATTTGGAATACAAATTGTATGTATACATGAATTTCAAAAGGGATGATCAATCTCATTTCATTGGTTAAAACTTTAGGATACTCACACAACTTGTATTCTAAAGTTTAATGTTTTTTTTCTGTAGAATACATTTTATGGCTAAACGGCTCACCATTGAACATCCAAAAACCCAATTTTTACATATGGCTCAGAATTAGTACTTTCAATTTTTCAAAATGTCCAACAAACAGCCCTTTTTTCCTGCCTAAAGTTCTAAAGGATTGACATGAATATACAAATAGACATACTTCCACTTCTCTCAATTTAACCCTGTGGGGTTAGTGTTGATCAGTATTTAGTATTTAGTTATTCCGAGGTTGTGTTTAGCTTAAACATATTTATTTATAGTGAATTGGGAAACAAGTTATATGCATTGCAACTTATATCAATCCCTCTCCACTTTGCAGGTGCCAGCGCTGCCTTGTAGCGGCATTAGCCTCCTTTTTTCGAAATCTACAAGGGTGTCTTTTACGTGCAAGAGATATGGCTCTCTCCTAACACGGGTCAGCCATGTATCGTCCCCTTCCAACGGACTATCGTCGTTTTATAAGACCACAATCGCAAATGATGTTGAGGGAGAGTGGGGTTTGAACTAGGAACCTGTATGGTAGTAGTCCGTTGCAATAACCACTACACCACGGCTATCCTCTCCGAAGTTGTGTGTGGGAAGGGTACCAGACTTATATGCTGTAGAAAACCCTTGCAGAAACATATTGTGATATATTCTTAACAGGCAAACTGTTGTGTTTTTCTATGTTGTGATGTTATGCTATTGTTTTAGAAAAAGGGAGAAGGTTTGGTACTATTAAAAGGTTTAATCCCGCTGCAATTGTTTGCACCTGTCCTAAGTCAGGAATCTGATGTACAGTAGTTGTCTTTGTTTATGTAATTTATACGTGTTTCTCGTTCCTCGTTTTTTTTTATATAGATAAGACCGTTGGTTTTCCCGTTTGAATGGTTTTACACTAATAATTTTTGGGCCCTTAATAGCTTGTTGTTCGGTGTGAGCCAAGGCTCCGTGTTGAAGGCCGTACATTGACCTATAATGGTTTACTTTTTTAAATTGTTAATTAGATGGAGAGTTGTCTCCCTGGCACTCGCACCACATCTTCCTATATCTAGACCTACTGATCGAACACGCAAGTACTTTATTTGTTAAATGGCAGCGTACAATTTTCGACTTAACACATATCAATTATTTTTGAAGAAAACTACGCATTTTTTCTATTGAAATAAAGTTTTTAAAAAAAGTATCATCAAGAATACCCAGCTTCAAGGAATTCCATTAAACCTGCAAAAATGCATAAAACTTCTTTCATAATTTTTAATATAATATAAACCTCTTTTTTTACGTCGTCTTGTCGCGAATGTTGCTGAGTGTGAATTCGCGTTGCTATAAGAAAAGTCACGGTATTGGTTATCCAACATTCATGTTTTGGTTTTCTCACCAAATATTGTTAAATGTCTTATCGCTTGTAGTTATAAATCTTTTTTTTTTTCATTTTCTATTCGTATGTAAAGGTTTAGATAATTATTAACCCAGATCATTTGTTAGATTTTAGTTCTAAATTAAAAAAAATAATCGTACATGATTTATTAGTTTTACAATTTAATTCAGACAGAAGAAATACCGACATAGCTAGATAATACATTTAATTATCGAATTACTTACATAATTCTATATTGTTAACTTTTATAGTCATGGTACTGTATAAATTAGGACGTATCTTTACACGTCTCAAATTATTCATATATCGGTGTTTTCACAGATGAGTATACGGTATAGGATTTCCTCATTTTTGAAAGCATCCCGTGACCTATAATGACTTTATAGCTGTTATAAAATATTACAAATACGATAACTATTGAACATCCAAAAACCCAATTTTAACATATGGCTCAGAATTAGTACTTTCAATTTTTCAAAATGTCCAACAAACAGCCCTTTTTTCCTGCCTAAAGTTCTAAAGGATTGACATGAATATACAAATAGACATACTTCCACTTCTCTCAATTTAACCCTGTGGGGTTAGTGTTGATCAGTATTTAGTATTTAGTTATTCCGAGGTTGTGTTTAGCTTAAACATATTTATTTATAGTGAATTGGGAAACAAGTTATATGCATTGCAACTTATATCAATCCCTCTCCACTTTGCAGGTGCCAGCGCTGCCTTGTAGCGGCATTAGCCTCCTTTTTTCGAAATCTACAAGGGTGTCTTTTACGTGCAAGAGATATGGCTCTCTCCTAACACGGGTCAGCCATGTATCGTCCCCTTCCAACGGACTATCGTCGTTTTATAAGACCACAATCGCAAATGATGTTGAGGGAGAGTGGGGTTTGAACTAGGAACCTGTATGGTAGTAGTCCGTTGCAATAACCACTACACCACGGCTATCCTCTCCGAAGTGTGTGTGGGAAGGGTACCAGACTTACATGCTGTAGAAAACCCTTGCAGAAACATATTGTGATATATTCTTAACAGGCAAACTGTTGTGTTTTTTCTATGTTGTGATGTTATGCTATTGTTTTAGAAAAAGGGAGAAGGTTTGGTACTATTAAAAGGTTTAATCCCGGTGCAATTGTTTGCACCTGTCCTAAGTCAGGAATCTGATGTACAGTAGTTGTCTTTGTTTATGTAATTTATACGTGTTTCTCGTTCCTCGTTTTTTTTTATATAGATAAGACCGTTGGTTTTCCCGTTTGAATGGTTTTACACTTATAATTTTTGGGCCCTTAATAGCTTGTTGTTCGGTGTGAGCCAAGGCTCCGTGTTGAAGGCCGTACATTGACCTATAATGGTTTACTTTTTTAAATTGTTAATTAGATGGAGAGTTGTCTCCCTGGCACTCGCACCACATCTTCCTATATCTAGACCTACTGATCGAACACGCAAGTACTTTATTTGTTAAATGGCAGCGTACAATTTTCGACTTAACACATATCAATTATTTTTGAAGAAAACTACGCATTTTTTCTATTGAAATAAAGTTTTAAAAAAAAGTATCATCAAGAATACCCAGCTTCAAGGAATTCCATTAAACCTGCAAAAATGCATAAAACTTCTTTCATAATTTTTAATATAATATAAACCTCTTTTTTTACGTCGTCTTGTCGCGAATGTTGCTGAGTGTGAATTCGCGTTGCTATAAGAAAAGTCACGGTATTGGTTATCCAACATTCATGTTTTGGTTTTCTCACCAAATATTGTTAAATGTCTTATCGCTTGTAGTTATAAATCTTTTTTTTTTTCATTTTCTATTCGTATGTAAAGGTTTAGATAATTATTAACCCAGATCATTTGTTAGATTTTAGTTTAAATTAAAAAAAACTAATCGTACATGATTTATTAGTTTTACAATTTAATTCGACAGAAGAAATACCGACATAGCTAGATAATACATTTAATTATCGAATTTTGTTAACTTTTATAGTCATGGTACTGTATAAATTAGGACGTATCTTTACACGTCTCAAATTATTCATATATCGGTGTTTTCACAGATGAGTATACGGTATAGGATTTCCTCATTTTGAAAGCATCCCGTGACCTATAATGACTTTATAGCTGTTATAAAATATTACAAATACGATAACTATTGAACATCCAAAAACCCAATTTTAACATATGGCTCAGAATTAGTACTTTCAATTTTTCAAAATGTCCAACAAACAGCCCTTTTTTCCTGCCTAAAGTTCTAAAGGATTGACATGAATATACAAATAGACATACTTCCACTTCTCTCAATTTAACCCTGTGGGGTTAGTGTTGATCAGTATTTAGTATTTAGTTATTCCGAGGTTGTGTTTAGCTTAAACATATTTATTTATAGTGAATTGGGAAACAAGTTATATGCATTGCAACTTATATCAATCCCTCTCCACTTTGCAGGTGCCAGCGCTGCCTTGTAGCGGCATTAGCCTCCTTTTTTCGAAATCTACAAGGGTGTCTTTTACGTGCAAGAGATATGGCTCTCTCCTAACACGGGTCAGCCATGTATCGTCCCCTTCCAACGGACTATCGTCGTTTTATAAGACCACAATCGCAAATGATGTTGAGGGAGAGTGGGGTTTGAACTAGGAACCTGTATGGTAGTAGTCCGTTGCAATAACCACTACACCACGGCTATCCTCTCCGAAGTTGTGTGTGGGAAGGGTACCAGACTTACATGCTGTAGAAAACCCTTGCAGAAACATATTGTGATATATTCTTAACAGGCAAACTGTTGTGTTTTTCTATGTTGTGATGTTATGCTATTGTTTTAGAAAAAGGGAGAAGGTTTGGTACTATTAAAAGGTTTAATCCCGTGCAATTGTTTGCACCTGTCCTAAGTCAGGAATCTGATGTACAGTAGTTGTCTTTGTTTATGTAATTTATACGTGTTTCTCGTTCCTCGTTTTTTTTTATATAGATAAGACCGTTGGTTTTCCCGTTTGAATGGTTTTACACTTATAATTTTTGGGCTCTTAATAGCTTGTTGTTCGGTGTGAGCCAAGGCTCCGTGTTGAAGGCCGTACATTGACCTATAATGGTTTACTTTTTTTAAATTGTTAATTAGATGGAGAGTTGTCTCCCTGGCACTCGCACCACATCTTCCTATATCTAGACCTACTGATCGAACACGCAAGTACTTTATTTGTTAAATGGCAGCGTACAATTTTCGACTTAACACATATCAATTATTTTTGAAGAAAACTACGCATTTTTTCTATTGAAATAAAGTTTTAAAAAAAAGTATCATCAAGAATACCCAGCTTCAAGGAATTCCATTAAACCTGCAAAAATGCATAAAACTTCTTTCATAATTTTTAATATAATATAAACCTCTTTTTTTACGTCGTCTTGTCGCGAATGTTGCTGAGTGTGAATTCGCGTTGCTATAAGAAAAGTCACGGTATTGGTTATCCAACATTCATGTTTTGGTTTTCTCACCAAATATTGTTAAATGTCTTATCGCTTGTAGTTATAAATCTTTTTTTTTTCATTTTCTATTCGTATGTAAAGGTTTAGATAATTATTAACCCAGATCATTTGTTAGATTTTAGTTTTAAATTAAAAAAACTAATCGTACATGATTTATTAGTTTTACAATTTAATTCAGAAGAAATACCGACATAGCTAGATAATACATTTAATTATCGAATTTTGTTAACTTTTATAGTCATGGTACTGTATAAATTAGGACGTATCTTTACACGTCTCAAATTATTCATATATCGGTGTTTTCACAGATGAGTATACGGTATAGGATTTCCTCATTTTTGAAAGCATCCCGTGACCTATAATGACTTTATAGTTGTTATAAAATATTACAAATACGATAACTATTGAACATCCAAAAACCCAATTTTAACATATGGCTCAGAATTAGTACTTTCAATTTTTCAAAATGTCCAACAAACAGCCCTTTTTTCCTGCCTAAAGTTCTAAAGGATTGACATGAATATACAAATAGACATACTTCCACTTCTCTCAATTTAACCCTGTGGGGTTAGTGTTGATCAGTATTTAGTATTTAGTTATTCCGAGGTTGTGTTTTAGCTTAAACATATTTATTTATAGTGAATTGGGAAACAAGTTATATGCATTGCAACTTATATCAATCCCTCTCCACTTTGCAGGTGCCAGCGCTGCCTTGTAGCGGCATTAGCCTCCTTTTTTCGAAATCTACAAGGGTGTCTTTTACGTGCAAGAGATATGGCTCTCTCCTAACACGGGTCAGCCATGTATCGTCCCCTTCCAACGGACTATCGTCGTTTTATAAGACCACAATCGCAAATGATGTTGAGGGAGAGTGGGGTTTGAACTAGGAACCTGTATGGTAGTAGTCCGTTGCAATAACCACTACACCACGGCTATCCTCTCCGAAGTTGTGTGTGGGAAGGGTACCAGACTTACATGCTGTAGAAAACCCTTGCAGAAACATATTGTGATATATTCTTAACAGGCAAACTGTTGTGTTTTTCTATGTTGTGATGTTATGCTATTGTTTTAGAAAAAGGGAGAAGGTTTGGTACTATTAAAAGGTTTAATCCCGCTGCAATTGTTTGCACCTGTCCTAAGTCAGGAATCTGATGTACAGTAGTTGTCTTTGTTTATGTAATTTATACGTGTTTCTCGTTCCTCGTTTTTTTTTTATATAGATAAGACCGTTGGTTTTCCCGTTTGAATGGTTTTACACTTATAATTTTTGGGCTCTTAATAGCTTGTTGTTCGGTGTGAGCCAAGGCTCCGTGTTGAAGGCCGTACATTGACCTATAATGGTTTACTTTTTTTAAATTGTTAATTAGATGGAGAGTTGTCTCCCTGGCACTCGCACCACATCTTCCTATATCTAGACCTACTGATCGAACACGCAAGTACTTTATTTGTTAAATGGCAGCGTACAATTTTCGACTTAACACATATCAATTATTTTTGAAGAAAACTACGCATTTTTTCTATTGAAATAAAGTTTTTAAAAAAAGTATCATCAAGAATACCCAGCTTCAAGGAATTCCATTAAACCTGCAAAAATGCATAAAACTTCTTTCATAATTTTTAATATAATATAAACCTCTTTTTTTACGTCGTCTTGTCGCGAATGTTGCTGAGTGTGAATTCGCGTTGCTATAAGAAAAGTCACGGTATTGGTTATCCAACATTCATGTTTTGGTTTTCTCACCAAATATTGTTAAATGTCTTATCGCTTGTAGTTATAAATCTTTTTTTTTTTCATTTTCTATTCGTATGTAAAGGTTTAGATAATTATTAACCCAGATCATTTGTTAGATTTTAGTTTTAAATTAAAAAAACTAATCGTACATGATTTATTAGTTTTACAATTTAATTCAGAAGAAATACCGACATAGCTAGATAATACATTTAATTATCGAATTTTGTTAACTTTTATAGTCATGGTACTGTATAAATTAGGACGTATCTTTACACGTCTCAAATTATTCATATATCGGTGTTTTCACAGATGAGTATACGGTATAGGATTTCCTCATTTTTGAAAGCATCCCGTGACCTATAATGACTTTATAGTTGTTATAAAATATTACAAATACGATAACTATTGAACATCCAAAAACCCAATTTTAACATATGGCTCAGAATTAGTACTTTCAATTTTTCAAAATGTCCAACAAACAGCCCTTTTTTCCTGCCTAAAGTTCTAAAGGATTGACATGAATATACAAATAGACATACTTCCACTTCTCTCAATTTAACCCTGTGGGGTTAGTGTTGATCAGTATTTAGTATTTAGTTATTCCGAAGTTGTGTTTAGCTTAAACATATTTATCTATAGTGGATTGGGAAACAAGTTATATGCATTGCAACTTATATCAATCCCTCTCCACTTTGCAGGTGCCAGCGCTGCCTTGTAGCGCCTTTAGCCTCCTCTTTTCGAAAACTACAAGGGTGTCTTTAACCTGCAAGAGATATGGCTCTCTCTTAACACGGGTCAGCCATGTATCGTCCCCATCCAACGGAATATCGTCGTTTTATAAGACCATAATCGCAAATGATGTTGAGGGAGAGCGGGGATTGAACTAGGAAACTTTATGGTAGTAGTCCGTTGCACTAACCACTACACCACGGCTATCCTCTCCGAAGTTGTATGTGGGAAGGGTACCAGACTTATATGCTGTAGAAAACCCTTGCAGAAACATATTGTGATATATTCCTAACAGGCAAACTGTTGTGTTTTTCTATGTTGTGATGTTATGCTATTGTTTTAGAAAAAGGAAGAAGGTTTGGTACTATTAAAAGGTTTAATCCCGCTGCAATTGTTTGCACTTGTCCTAAGTCAGGAATCTGATGTACAGTAGTTGTCTTTGTTTATGTAATTTATACGTGTTTCTCGTTCCTCGTTTTTTTTATATAGATAAGACCTTTGGTTTTCCCGTTTGAATGGTTTTACGCTAATACTTTTGAGGCCCTTAATAGCTTGCTGTTCGGTGTGAGCCAAGGCTCCGTGTTGAAGGCCGTACACTGACCTATAATGGTTAACTTTTTTAAATTGCTAATTGGATGGAGAGTTGTTTCCCTGGCACTCTTCCTATATCTAGACCTACTGATCGAACACGCAAGTACTTTATTTGTTAAATGGCAGCGTATAACGTGAACGCAGAAGCAAACGACAATGTGTTATTTTACTTTTTAAATGTCCTAGTTCAGAATGTGACGGAGTTTACATTATACTGTTATTTTACATCTCTTTATTATATATTAATCGTAACACTTTTATTATGAATAATGTTGGTAGTCGGTTATACATAATATCGTTTTTTATCTTTTGGCATGATCTGTAATTCAGGCTTGATGATATATCTTTCAATGCATTCTAAATGTACTATAGACTGTATCTTATATTTAAAACATGCATGATCGATATATGTCTACTGCATAAAAAAATTGAATTGACAACGCGTTGACTGTTTTACGTAGTTGTTTGGTGGTACTCGTGACCAACTCGGAGAAAATATGCTTTTATCAATTATCCCTTATTATATCAAACACGGGGAGATCTAACTATTACGGTTCATAAATTAACATTCAAACGGTAATATTATAACAATAGGTGGCAAGACCTTACGATTTGATTGGTCGGTTTCTTAGCATATGGGTATATATATATATACATTGTTGTATTTCAAACGAATGTCTCAAGGACAAAACCTTGTTAAAATGAAACTGATTAACATGTATATTGTTCTTTCTCTGCTAATGGTTGCAGTTCGATCAGGTCAAGTGCCTGTACAAATTGTACGGTTACTTCGTCGTAAGTATATATTTGTTTATTTTTATAGTGATTAAGATTATAACACAATGTTGACTGCTGTGCTCCTGTTTTTTTTTTTACATTTTTACCTATTATATAAAAAAAGAAGATGCGGTAACATTACTAATGAGACAACTCTTCATAAGAGACGGAGATTACTATGTCTGTTTATTTGTCCTCACATTGTTTGTCAATGTATTGGAATTTGATGCGACTGTCATACAAGTGGGAGGTTTAGCAAACTCCAAAACCATGTTTATTTTTTTTCTAAATGTATGTTTTAAGTCAGGAATATGACAGTTGTTATCATCCATTCGTTTGATGTGTTTCAGATTTTAATTTTGTCATTTGATTAAAGTCTTTTAAAGTTTGATTTTTCCTCAGAGCGCAGGTTTGTTTTTTGTGATTTTACTTTTTATTAACTTTGCGGTGTTGCGTTGTGTTGTGATTTTGCCGTTTCTGTTTTCTGTATTCCTGGGACACTTTTTGGTGTTCTTTATCCCCCCCCCCCCCCAACTATTTACTCGACATTTTAATAGTTCATTATTATCATTTATTCTAGGTGTCACCATTCATTGTTAGCACGTTAATAACGTCAAACATGTTTCAGGTGCAAAAACTAAGTAAAGCCTCATTTTCATTGTACAGGAGTTTGGTATATTTAATTGAAAATTTTAAAATAAGACCTAAAAGTCTTCTTAGGAGTAAAAAATGTATTTTGAGATTTTTTTCTTGTTGTAAATTCAATTCTGTTCAGACATTTCACTTACATTCAATTTAGTACTTTATCCCTAATGGGAGGTACTGTGCTTGATATTCATACGATTGATGAAGACATATTTGTTTAATCAGTTAAATTGAGGTCTGGAGTTGGCATCTCAGTAACTGCTGGTAGTCCTATGTTAGTTTATGTAACATTGTCATCTTATTTTTTTCACACTTATTACAGATATTCTGTTCAACGCCAGTTTTAGTATGTAATTGATATACTGTTTCTGTATCTACGACTAGTTTCGAAATAGCCTAAGAGCGATATCTCAAGACCATATATTCGGAAATGCAAAGAAATTAAATATTCAAAAAGCATTAACACCAAAAAAGTTAAACAAAAAGTCTTATGCGGGTGCGGGTGCGGGTGCGGGAATTTCTCGCTACATTGAAGACCTGTTGGTGACCCTCTGCTGTTGTTTTTTATTTGGTCGGGTTGTTGTCTCTTTGACACATTCCCCATTTCCATTCTCAATTTTATGTTATTTTTATGATAGAAAATCGTGAAACATGTGCTCTTGAACAGGAAGCTGAATCTGCTCAACATGCGACATCTGTTGTATACGTCGCATATCGATTTTAAAAGGCACGATTCGTTCTTGAATAGCATAAAAGAGTATCTACAGATAAAATATTCGCAAAAAAGAGATTTTACATTTTAATTTAAAAGCCTTAAAACCATTACACAACCATGCTAATTGCATTTTTATTCTCTTTATACAGAGTGCCAATGTCCAGTATGGTGTTTGCGGCATATACGACAATGTTTACAAACAGGCAAATGCGCTCTATGTAGAAGAACACCATACGGAAAACGAGGGGTATGTTTTAGTTTGTAACCATGATTTGTTTTAGTTTGTAACCCTGATTTGTTTTAGTTTGTAACCCGGATTTGTTTTAGTTTGTAACCCGGATTCGATTGTAAACAGGATTTGTTTTTTCTAAATCGATTTATGAATTTCGAACAGCGGTATAATCTATTGTTACCTTTATTTGTAACTGTGCTATATATTTGTTTGTTTTCTATACCCTCAATGGATCAATGGTTGCATTTTTTTTTTTTTGTCCGGGATGTATAAATTCGCAATCAGATGCCTGAAAATATGGCAAAGAAACCAAAGAGACGTTCGAACTCATAAGTCGAAAATAAACTGACAACGTTAGAGACAAAAAAAATGAAAAGGTATACGATACAAATAATATATAAAAAATAGACCATAGAAAACTGGAGGTTCAGCAACACGAACCAAATCAATATTCGAGGATTTTCTTAGGTGCTTCAGAAGGGTTTAATATAAATCAACGAGTACAACAGTTTTAAACTCTTTGAATAAAAATATAGATCCAAATCAAAACAAATACATTTTTGAGTCTTAAAACCTTTTTTTTTTTAAACAAATACAGACAGCTTTAAACTCTGGTAAAGATGCTTTATCTGGATGATTTTTTGTGTTATCGAGAGATATTTATGTTGTTGTTTGCTTGAATTCACATTCAAACAAAAGACAAAGGTTATAAAAAATAAAGTGTTAAAATATAACAGTTATAATATAATAATACGCACGACGGAAAAACAGTGTAGTTAAGAAAGATGGAAGTTTAATTGCACGTGTTTCTGTGTTCAGACACCCCCTTTACCACCCTCTTTAATGTCATTAAATTAATGCTATTTTAACGCTTTGCCCCGAAGGTGTCAACATTTTTTTAAAAGATTCAAGTAAATTAATGTCTTACAATTTATGAACCAGTTGTAAATTTGTAAACTGAGAACAGCTCCTTTCGGATTCGTCTCAACTCGGCCTATTCCGTACCCTCATAAGGAGAGTAGCGGATTCTACCGAGGATTGCCGAATGCTCCTTTCATTGTACTCTTTTATTTTTCAGATTGATATTGACATTAAAAATGGAACTAGACATGCTGGATGATCGACCAGCAAGTTGCAATACAAGAAATGACTTTTTTCCGTATTTTGAATAAATACTACAACCATTGAAACATTTATAGCGAGTACTGAATGGCATACTTTACCTAATATACATCTGTACTTTATGGTGTGTCTCTGTGTCAGTGTGTGAAATAATAAAATTACAATAAATTGAAATTTTGTTGTCAATAAAACTATCTATCAAACCAGGTTCAAGCAACCATTATTCTACATAGAACAAAAATGCCTGTACTAGAGACATATAGTACTATGTATTATATGTCTCTGTCTGTACCTAGGCAGGAATATGAAAATTGATAATATTCCATTCGTTTGATGTGCCTGAGCTATTAATTTTGCCATTTGATAACAGACTTTCAGTTTTAAATTTTCCTCGGAGTTCGGTATTTTTATAATTTTTAATGTAACTGATGTCTAAACTTTTAAGTTTACGTGGACATGGAAATAAACTCGTCATAGATACCAGGACTAAATTTAATATATACGCCAGACGCGCGTTTCGTCTACAAAAGAATCATCAGTGACGCTCGAATCCAAAAAAGTTAAAAAGGCCAAATAAAGTACGAAGTTGAAGAGCACTGAGGACCAAAATTCCTAAAATGTTTGCCAAATACAGCTAAGGTAATCTATGCCTGAGTTAGAAAAGCCTTAGTATTTCAAAAAATTCAATATTTTGTAGACACTAAATTTATAAATATAACCATATCAATGACAATTCATGTCAACACAAAAAGTGCTGACTACTGGGCTTGTGATACCCTCGGGGAAATAAATCTCCACCAGCAGTGGCATCGACCCAGTGGAAACGCACCTATGCTGGTCTCGTGAATAATGTGCATCCGTCTTCTTCGATAAAATGGGACGAGATTGGTCACCTGGACATGATAAACGCACATGGATAGGGTAAAGCAGTCTTCTATAATTAAACGCAGCGGGACTGGTCACATCAACATGGGAACGCTGTCTTCTCCAATGAAACACATCGATACTTAATTGTCACATGGACATGGTAAATCAGTCTTCTATTATTAAACGTATCGAGACTGGTCACAAAGATGGGATAAATCTGATTTCTGTTATGCATGAATCATCCACCATGCGAAAAAAAATTAATATGAATGTCACATTAGAGAGGGGTGAGGACCTTTATCGGGACTCCGGGATCGGGTGTTTTTAAGCTCGGGATTTCAGGATTGACCCTTTCGGGATCCGGGAATTCTTTTTTTCGAATTTAGGGATCTCGTTATTTCGTGTTTTTAAGCCCGGGATTTTGGGATCAGGACCCCTCCTTTTCCCCCTCATTAGAGATTGAGTAGTTTGCAATGGTTTAATTACAAATCGTGAATATTATACTTTTATTCGGCTTTAACTTTTCTTCCCTTTTAGTCATACAGATCTTTGTGTTTCATTTCTTATACACCCCTCGCTTTTTAAACAGTTGGTTTTCATCGTTCCTTTGTTATTTTCATTGTGTTTATGACTTATAAACAATACCAAATGATTTTTTTATTTGACAAGAATATCCAGTTTCAATTATCACGCTGCTAAAACATTATTCAACGTATTTTCTGAAATTACAAGTAGAAAACAAATATATACCAAGGTGTCAACTCCATTTAAAAACAAACAAAAATAATTCTATATTTAAACCTCTTCACAAAAATTAAATATTGATCGAACATAATCTTACAAACAACATGATTTTCAGCACGTATCAATTTTTCAAACATACAAAGACCAACAGTTAATTACTAATGTTATATTGAAGAAAAAAAGTCCAACATGGGAAGAGCCGATAGAGGGGTACATTAGCGAAATTCACATCTCAAACAAATCATTACGTAGATACAGATCAAGTTAATGTTGTTAAGAACAAAAACTGAGGGAATCTGATGAAATGAGACCCATTCTGCATGTACATGGTAAGCGTTCCTGCTATTCGTTATCTGCCATTCGAATCTACACTTAGTCCAAAATGTCGCAATCAGGAATAGGATACAATCTAAAAATACAATAAGCATGATAAGGTCAATGTCAGAAAAATATCAACTTTTTTGTGAGGCTGAGAAACTGGGGGAAGAGCGAAGTTCTACCGATCCCTTCCCCAGTTTTGGGCCGAGTACAAAAAAGTTGATATTTTTCTGACATTGACCTAATATTGTGTTTATACTGCAACTTAAATAAATAAATTTATAGCTATCTAATTGTAACACAGATTTCAAAATTATTTTCATCCCTTAATGAACCTCTGACTGTGGAAAAAGTGTTCCATGATGAAATTGACATTGTACAAGCAGTATAAATATCTATTATATTCTTTTTTTCATTTTGATGTTTCATAGATTTGGGGACTTAAACGGTGCAACTGAACTACAAAATGTACCCGTATATCAAGTAAATGGTTAAAACAAGCAACCTAATCATGGCTTGACTTTGCTTTGTCAGTTACAAGGTTTCACCTCCCTCAGGCAATGGTTGGCTTTAGATGAATTTGGCTATTTATGTTTGGTATTTTTGACATATAGCTCTTCAACGGTTTCGGTACTTATACATCTTCAGATTTCAAATGTTTGGCTTTGTGCGCGTTCTTGGTGAAGTTAAATCTAGAAAAATGCTTCTGACGCATGAAATTATTAAACGTGATGTTTTCCATTTTCTTAAATAAGCAACCTAATCATGGCTTTTCTTTTTCTTTGTCAGTTAAAATTCACATATAAATTGTATTCTTTAAATTGTTCTAAAACAAATTTGATCAGAAAAGCTTGAGTCAAACAACCGTGTCATCTTTTTTTAAGATTGTTATGTATGAAATGCATCTTACATGATCTTTCGGTTTGTGTTTCAATGCATAGGTGCTTGAGGACAGGCCCTTATGTTGAACCCTCATAATCTATCCCCCTTTATTATTTTAAATACCCGATTTCTGATATAAATATATCATTTATTTGTACTATATGTACACCAATGAACCATGTTTTTACTCTAAACTACATGATTGTTTACTATCAATGTGCCACTCGGGTTTTCTCTCTAGTGACGCATGGGGGCTCAATAGAGAGTCCTGTGCTCAAGAACCTATGTTTCTATGCCAATTGAAAGGAGTAGGTTCAGTAAGACCCCTTTTTGGCCCCAAAATATAGCAGTTTTACAAAATTGTTAAAATGTAAACCTTTAGTTATTTATTGGACAGTAGAATGCTTCTGCTACATAAATATGGGCTGTTTTTGACAATACAATGCACATATATCCGGTACTAGCACCATTAAGTCATGCTAAATTACTGAAATCCTCATAATTCTAGCATTTTAGTTAAATTTTAGACGGTTTTCGTGTAAAACGAAAGTGGCCGCATTCGTGTTCATCCTTAATATTGAAATGTAAGTTGTATTTTATGATAATACATAACATATATATATAAAGGTTGAGGATGAACACGGATGCGGCCACTTTCATTTTTACCCAAAACCATCTGAAAAGTGACATTTTTCGGCATATTAGGTAGATTTTTCATATTTGAGAGTGAATCGGATCGTTTTTAATGACTAAATCCGTTAAAATCTTTCACATAAACTAATTAATTCAAATAAAATAGACACTTAAGTGTTTAAAAAGTGGTCAAAATCTTTCGTCAGATGAACCTGAAATTTGAGGCCAAATTCGGTCCTTACCGGACCTACTCCTTTAAGAATCTAATGAGTTAATACCGTCATTCAAGTACTACATGTAGAAATATTTTTATTCGTCATTGAAAAGAGTTATTCTAGCATTTGGCAAAATTCAAAAAAGGTAACTGAGATTGATTCACTCAAAATATGAAGAGTTCGCAGAACTTATGTAAAATTTGTAAGTCAGTGGTCCAGTTTACGCATCAATAAACTAAGTCAGTGGTCCAGTTTACGCATCAATAAACTAAGTCAGTGGTCCAGTTTACGCATCAATAAACTAAGTCAGTGGTCCAGTTTACGCATCAATAAACTAAGTCAGTGGTCCAGTTTACGCATCAATAAACTCTACGATAAAATGTGCTTGTATGATGATGACATAATATTTTGCTCAATTCAATTGAGGTCTGGAGCTGGCATGTCAGTAATTACTTGTAGTTCTCTTTTACTGTATGTTGATCATTGTCATTTTCTTAGTTTCTTCTGTTACCTATTCTAACATCTTTAAACTGAGTTTTACTTTGCATATTGCTGTGTCGTTTTTTTTTATTCCACATATTCTAGAGGTATGGTAGAGGATTGAGATCTCACAAAACAATTTAAACCACCCCTGCATTTCTGCGCCTGTCCAAAATCAGGAACCTTTAGCTTTTTTCAGTCTTGTATGTTTTTAGAATTTATGTTCATTCATATGTTTCGGAGTTCAGTGTGGCGTCCATTTCGCTGAACTAGCATACTTTATAGTTGTTTAGGAGACAACTGAAGTCCACCTAGGAGTACAGGATTTTCTAGCCAAGACTCGTGATCTTTGGTTATTTTCTGCTCTTTGGTCGGGTTGTTTCCGATTGTTATCTCAATTCTGTAAATCCTTCAAATACCCAACCAAAGCATTTATTTCTTTTTTTTTTAAATCAAATTTCTTGATACACATGGATTTTATATGCATGGGTAACACGCGCGTGTATGTATATACCAAACTCCCCAAAGTTATGTGATGAAGATAACAAAATTGAAGTAATATATTATAGTATTTCATGATACAAAAAATGATTTATCGCACTATCAACATCAGAGTAAAGAAACAGCACGTGTGTTGTTGTGTTTCATCTGAAAGTCCCAGTGAGGCCTAAAACACAGATATACTATATACATAATAAGAAAAGGATTGAGTGCCAATGAGACTACTATCTATTCAAGTCATAATGTATAAAAAGTTTACAATTATAGGGCAAAGTAGGCCTTCAACAAGGAGCCTTAGCTCACACGGAACGGCAAGCTATAAAGGGCCCCACAATGAATAGTATAAGAAAATTCAAATTAGAAAACCAACGTTCTAATCTCTATATAAAAAGCGAGAAACGAAAAACACCGCTGAACCACATCAATAAACGACAACCACTGAACAACAGGCTCTTTAGACAGGGGCGTACAAATGCAGCGGGTTTAAACGTTTTAACAGGCGCCAACCTTCCCCTAACCTGATATAGTATAGTGTTTCATTACAACATACAGAGACACACTTGGTATCATTTATTATTTGTTTTTTTTTAACCAACAGGTTTTGGTGATTGTCTCTTATAATACCACAATGGTTGATTGGCTCCCTCTGATAAAGTGTAATAGCCATCACCATGTACGTCCCAACACACGGACTCTCCCTGTCTTTCGTTGTGGTACGGTAGCACCTGAGGGTGGTGAGTAATATGGGCTGCGTAATTACGGTCAGGCACGGACCAGTAGTTCACACGTCCATAGGTTTTCAGTAAAATCTGGAAGAAATATTGAAAATTATCTTGAGGTACAAAGGTTAATGAAACAGCAGTCCAGCGATTAATAAAAACAACCAACACTTTAAAGGGAATGTAGTCTTAAGAAACGGACATGAGTGAAATTGTCTCATTGACATTCATACAACATCCTGCCCGCCGTGCATCCCCGGATCGATGGCCGATGTTGTTGGTTTTTTTTCCTTTCGAAAATACGTTTAAGAATAGTCTAAAAAGAATTAAATCAGCCTCAAATATAAAAGTATGAGTGTTCATGGTATGTATTGACTGCTTCGCTCTACCCAAACTCCGAAACAGCGGTTACGTCCTCTTTACTACGCTACGTTGACTTTAGCTAGTTTAGCTAAGCAACGTCACCACTGTTTCGGAGTTTGCGCTCTACCCTCATTTAAGGTAATATGTGTGCATGTGGTAGAAGGAATTAGTATTGGAAATGTGGTATTTTTATATATTGATTGAAATAAAATGGAAGTACTTTAAGAGTGTGCGTTATACACCCATGCTTTAAAAACAAATTAATTTCTTGTTGAAAATTAAAACAATTATAAATAGAAACGACTCTTGGTGTGTGATTTTTTCGAGGTGTGTAAGATTGTCAGAAGTTATAAAATACAGATAATGCATTTTTGTAAACATTGTAACAATAATTGTTTAGCAAAGCCAATCGTGCAAATTGCAGAGTAACAAAGCAAATAAACACGTAAACGGTATTCAATAATTGATATTCTAATATTTAATTTCTCTGTGCAAAATGTATGCATAATAAAACGAACATGAATTAGTGAAAGTTGATATGAACTGAAATACAAATACATATAGTTAATTTTCCGGCATCAGATGTCTTATCCAAGACGAGAAAAGACTGTAATTCTTTATCTCATTTAAGGCAATAGCTGTTGCTGTATCTCAGCCGCATTATAATACAACCAATCAGAATCTATGTATATATATATACGTGATAAGTAATTTATTCAAGATTGCATGTATTTCGACTGAAAGTAATAGCTCCGCACCGTGATGCGCAGCAAAATGCAAATGGGAAGCTATCCCAGTATAAGCAGTAAATTGGAAACTTTTTACAAGAACTATATCTTCGTAATTAGATCGATAGAATAATTTTCAATCGCATACTTAAAATTAATCTTCAATATAAATAAGAATCGGGTACAAAAAAATAGCGAAAATAAAATCTCGCAAACAAAATGATCAGGAGCCTGTAATTCAGTAGTTGTCGTTTGTTTATGTGTTACATATTTGTTTTTCGTTCTTTTTTCATATAAATAAGGCCGTTAGTTTTTTCGTTTGAATTGTTTTACATTCTCTTATTCGGGCCTTTTACAGCTGACTATGAGGTATGGGCTTTGCTCATTAATGAAGGCCGTACGGTGACCTATAGTTGTTAATGTCTGTGTCATTTTGGTCTCTTGTGGACAGTTGTCCCATTGGCAATCATACCACATCTTCTTTTTTATATTATAAATCGCAAAATTTAATAGGCCAGGTTTGTCTTTTCGTCGGGAATTTTCAGGAGGTTTTCAGTTAAATTGTTTTCCTGTCGACATTCTCTATGTTTTACTCACTTCGTTGCCTGCTGGAGATATGTCTCCGCCTACTGGGTCATGCGCATTTGTTGTTATTGAAAGATACACTCCATCGTTCACATACACATGATGATGGGCTCCCCACGCACTCTTTGGTAAATGTACAAATTTAGCGTGGTGGCCTGCGCTTACTTTGGAAACAACATAAACTTCTCCGTTGGGGTCTACCATGACAGTCTCACAATCATGCTGGTCCCAGCTAAAAATAGGATTGAGGAGTTTTTAAAGTTTTACGGTATTTTAAAGGATATGTGGAAAGCAACCTTATTTTATGATTATCACGCCAACCCTCGAACATAACCATTTTGGTTGGAATGTAAGGAATATTACAGCAATGTGTGCGCGAGAGTTGGAGACAGTGAGTCACGGTTAATATTTCAGGAAACTAGTCTGTCATAAATTTGAATAAATAAGGTTAAATGAAATTTAACTAAATTCATTACGTAAGAATTAATACATCACTATTGAAGCTACTGGTTAAAATTTTCTTTAATTTAAACAATTGGACATTGAAACAACTATGAAGTTTTCATCAAATTTTCAGTTAAAAACTCTCCGACTTTAATTAATGATCAAAATTATAATTTAGTGAAATAATAGTGTAAACTAGGCAACGTTGGGTAGGACACGTTAGAAAGTCTTTGCATTAATTACTATAAGATATATGTAGCTAAAAAAATTAGCGGTCAAAAATTTGGAAGTGAAAAAATTGATAAGTAAATGCATTAACCATATATGTAGCATCATTATAGATGACCGGACCCCTCCTCTCCTTAATCATCATCTAGAAACCAGTTTAATATTTACCTGAACTGAAGAGTAGAATCAATGCTGACGTGCATATCACCATTGAGATAGTCTGGTTCCCGGATTCTGTAGATAGTGTTTGCATCGCCACCAGCATTTCCGCCTGTATCAGCAATATAAACACAATTTCCGGAACCACCTGCACACGGTCCGCACGCTATATCTTCCCAATCTGTACTGTGGGCGCCATCTATCCATATCAAGGCCTTTCTCTGACCGTTCGAGCCACTGGAAATAAAATTGGGATATAAAATTAAGCTTAAAAATATACCATTGGAATATCAAACTGATCAAAGGTTGCATACTCCTCGATTAAAAATAACATTGAAAATTCTCGGTCTGGTTACAGAGAGATAAGTCTATATATAGGAGCATGTAGTTGCACTTTTAGTTTCGCGTTACCATTTATAAAAGGCTAAATTTAATGTACCTATTGTTAGTTATAAATTTTTTATGTATTTTCGAATGACCATAGATCTGCCTTTGAATAATCTTCTAGCATCATGCAACAATAATTTCTTTTAATTATAACGTAAAAACTTGGGATGAAATATTTGCGGAAACGTGGGGACTTTCAGTAGTGGACTTTAAGTAATGGGAGACAAATTTGTCCACACGCGTAAATACATGCATGTCTTTTTGTACAGCATATTGTTTGTTCTTCTGTATTCTATTCTTGTCTCATCGAAACTTAACAAAACGTAATCCTTGCAAAGTATAAAAAAAAATGTCATGGGAATACTAGTATTAAAAAATATGTGTATAATTTACTCTATTGCATATATTCTGTGAGTGTCACCCGAATCGTTGTGAGTATACAGCATATTAGGATGTTGTCTGCTGGCACACAAACCGGAAGCCTCGTGTATGTAATGACTGGTAACTGTTCCCTTCTGGACTGCATTGGCGAATGTTGCTGTCGACAAAAAAAAAATTTGTAATGTGGAGCATTTAGAGAAACACATACAATGTTAAAGATACTGTTGATTCATTTATTTTCGTGGGCACCAATTTTCGTGGATTGAGGAAATCTTGCATATTCGTGGATATTTTTTTCGTGGTTTTGGTAAGGTTTGCATACATTCCTTATAAAAATTTGTATTTCGTTGAACACTTAAAATCTTGGTTCTCCTGTATCCATGAAATCCCCGAAATGTGGTATCCAACGAAAGACTGAGACTCTACAGTATTCCCATGCTTCTGCCCACAGGCACTTGTTTCTATCCATAGGAAGGTCGACTATCCAGCTTCTATTTATATGGATAGTCGACCTTCCTATGGATAGAAACAAGTACCTGTGCTTCTGCCTGTTCAAAGCCAGGAGTCCGAAGCGCTTTTCTGGATTTACCTCTACCAAGAATATTTGGAAACAAAGACTCTATAATAACCAAACCATTTGACGAAATTTATGACCAAAAAGGACCTAGAGAGAATAACCAAATATATATCTACGGTCAACTTTGCCCGAGATGTTATTAGGCCGTTGTTGTTTCGCTTGATTTTTTTTATATTTTGTCATGGATAGCCTGCTAGGTGGTATATTAGTTTTGGTCATTGTTGAAGGACATTCGTTGACCTATAGTTGTTAACGTCTTTGTCATGTTGGACTTTGTTTTATATCCTTATTCTTATCGTGGTATATTTTTTGGATGTCTACACATTAAAACAAGTACAAAAAAAGCCTTTTGAGATTTAGCAGTTTTGATTTTTTATGGGAACATTGATATGTATTTAGTTTTCTGAGTGTATGGTGCGATTTTAGAACATGTTTTTCTGTCTGACTGACCGATAGGATTTGGTTGATTGATTAGTGTTTGCCTAACGACCAGTTGCAAATATTTCATGTAAGTTTAGGACAAAAACAAACCGACTATACATACAAGTGGTATGTCCTGTTATTATGAACGACCGGGCGTGAAATTTGGATTGCGAAGTATCGGATTTAACGTTCCGAATTTTACTGGACGTGTCTGCGTATTTTCACATCCCGCACAGCCAAACAGATGCCCCACGTTGGCAAGGGTTTTACTGCCCGTGGTTGAACAAATACTATATTTCTATTCCCCAGTCATCCATTGTTAAATATGTTTGAACATTTGATTCGACTGCAAGTAAATGCTGTGGAACCGATTAATTAGTATTTGTTGGATACCAATTTTCGTGGACTTCGTAGGTACAGGTAAACCACGATGTCAAATATTCAGAGAATACTATTTTTTCTAAAGGCTTGTATGCAGACATCAGCAAAACCACGAAATTAAATATCTGCGAACTTACAATTTTTTTCATTATCCACAAAATTTAGTAGCCACGAAAATAAACAATCCACAGTAAATAAAAAACAGAAAATTCATCTCCTTACCACATTGTACAGTGAGTGTAGACACCAGCAGTACAAAAACACTTAACAGTAGAACTGCCATGTTGGATCTATGTCCCTCTTCTCAGTCTTAGTCTTATCTCTTTATAAATTATTTAGATCAAGAGTTTATAAACTGAACTTCCAAAAGATAAAACCCATGTGACGAGGGTGTGGATGGGGTTTACAGAATACAGAATGGTGGTCAAAATTGTACAGAATCAATGGCAAAGAAATATAGAGAAAAATAGGGCAATAAAGAATAGAGAATAATGGGGTGCAAAAAAAAAATAAGAATAAAGAATAATGGGATGGAAAAAAAAATAAAGAATAGAAAATAATGGGATGCAAAAAGATAAAGTATGAAGAATAAAGGCCTTAGGGGTGCCAACAAAGAAAGAAAATTGAGAATAAGCATGGGGTTCTAAAATATAAAGACAGGGGAATTATGGGGTGCTAAGATATAAATAATGGAGAATTATGGCCATTGGGGTGCTAAAATTTAAAGAATAGAGAATGATGGGCCAAAATATAAAAAATACAATTTTTTTCTAAAAACTTAAAGAATTTGGAATCGAAGGTCCCCACCCACACCTGTAGGCCCTCATGTGATAAGGTCATCAGTTTCTTGATGTGATAAACTAGATACATATTAACTTGTCTATACTGGTAATACTTTGTTTAAACGGTCATTTGATCGTTGTGTAACGTTAAATTCACTATGGCTTCAAAAATAGTTTAAATTATAAAGGGGGTTCAACTCATATATGAGTCTGGTGGGGTTTACGAAATAGAGAAAAATGGAGAAAAAGTGCAGAAAAAGGTGAAAACAAAAATAAACAATCCAGAAAAAAAGACAAGACAAATTTATGAACAGAGAATAATGTGTTGTTTAATTATAAAGAAGAGAATGAATAAAAAAATGTTTAAAGAATTAAGAATATTAATGAAGGACCCCCTTTATAACCCATCTCTCCATTATGATGGAGAAAAAACAATCATTATGTTTTAATACTGGATACAAGTGTAGTTATTATCGTATACTAGTATATCTTTATTCAAAGACTGGATTCATGTTTATCTTATAGTCACGCTTTCTGGATTTCGGATATAAGGATAAAAAGTAGAATCTGAGAAATAAAAAAAAATATTTAAGTAGAAAACAAATGTACAATAGCTGGATCGTCCTAAACATGCATGAAATATTTGCCACTGGACGTTAAGCAACCAACGATCAATCATAAAAGCAGGATCATTTGGAAATTAAGCAAACCTCTTCCTGATCAGTGATTTCTAATGATGCATTGAAAGGGACAAAACATCATTCTATTATTAGAAACAAACCTTTGATATTTTAAGGTATAACACTTTCGGGTGTGTAATAACATGAGCAACGCGACGGGTGCCACATGTGGAGCAGGATCTGATTACCCTTCCGGAGCACCTGAGATCTCCCCCAGTTTTTGGTGGGGTTCGTGTTGCTTAGTTTTCTATGTTGTGTCTTGTGTACTATTATTTGTTTGTTTGACTTTTTCTTTTTTGAGCCTTGGCGTTGTCAGGTTATTTTTGATCTATGAGTTTGACTGACCCTCTGGTATCTTTCGCCCTCTTTCATAGATTACCGATACTGAATTTGTTTTCACAAGCTCGATATGAACAGAAAAATCTAAGATTAGTGTCTTTATGTAGATCATATGTTCAAGACGGGGTTTGCTACTTCAATTTAAAAATACTTCAGTATAGATTTTTTTTATTTTTATTAAAATGCCAAATACAACTTCATCTTTGTTCTCAGCGATATATCGTTAAATGTAAATAATTGGTTGCAATATTTATCCAAATGCTTGACGATGTAATTTAAGAGTTATTTGGGGCCTTTTATAGTTTGCTTTTCGGTGTGAGCATGGCTACCAGTACGTGTTGAAGGCCGTACTTTAAGCTAGAATGGTCTACTCTTACAAATTTTGTCTTGGATGGATAGTTGTCTCATTTGCACTCATACCACATTTTCTAATATCTATGAAGTTAGCTCCGATCAATGCAATATATTTGCGCGCACTACCATTATATTTGCGCGTTAAATCATTGCAATCGTAATCGTGGAAATGCAAGCTGCGCCATCCACTATGATGAACAAAGGTGCATCCGTTTGTCTGTATATATGTATGATTTATAAATCCGGTAAAATAGTGACGTTAGTATCGATGCCCGTTTTTTGTTGTTAGTACCAGTTCTTACTTCAACCAATAGTATAATCATTGTTATATGCTGTTCTGTTGGGTTTCAGTAGATATTCTGAAAAATCACAGGAGGTAAGAACAATTTACCATGTGCTTTTGTTTACGCACCATTTTGATTTTGTTTGTTGACATATTTTTTTTTTTTATAATTATTAAGATTATAACACAATGATGACTGTTTTACTCCTTTTTTGACATGTTGACCTATTATGTCTGTTTGTTTTGTTTACCCACTGTTGTTAGTATAATGGAACTTTATGCGACTGCCTTACAAATGGGAGGTTTAGCTTGCTATAAATCAAGGTTTAATCCACCATTTTCTTCATAAGAAAATTGCTGAACCAAGTCAGGAATATAACAGTTGTTTTCCATTCTCGTGATGTGTTTTTTTTTTTATTGAATTCCCAAAACTGCTTGTGTGCACCACATGTAAGAGTTAACAATGAGTTTATTTCTAAACACATGGCTAATCTATTAACACATTATCATATTTCTAAACACATAATTTGAAATTATAAATGCAAAATATAGCCAAAACTGTGATTTCATAAGATTTGACAAATTATGAGTACATTTTATAAAGGAAAGAAAAATGTTCAAGGGCAATAACTCATCTGTGTCTTTTGAAAATTTCAACCAAGTTGACCTATTTTTAGATCTTTTTTTCTACGAGTTTTAATGTATATTGTTGCTCTCTATCTTTGTTTCTGAAAAAAAAAACTACATTATATGGGTTTTTTCTCATTTTTCAAGGCTGTATGGTTGCCAATAATTGCCTCATCAACTAATGCACTTAATTTACATTTGAACTGATCCACAGAGCCACCTCTACCATGAGAACAAACAGCTTTCTCCGGTTCAGGTATTGCTTTTCTTTTTTTTTAAATACAACTTGTTATTTAATCATTCTTAGCAACATGACATAGATTCTTATACATGTAAACAAAATCAATATAAAAATACAGCTGGTTTATTAATTTTATTGTGATAAACATTTGATCACATTGATATGGCACATGTACACATACAGTGAAACCTGGTTAAACAGAATCCTGTATAAACCGAAAAGCTGTATTAAACCAAACATGTTCGTAAGCACCATTGTATCAAATTGTATGCAGTATGAACATGATAAAACCGAACGTCAGCCAAATTCGAACAACATATTAAGTCCTGAAGAGGTTCCCTTTAAACAGGTTTCACTGTACAAACAAATCTTTTAAAAACTCGCTATTATTGTAATGAGCTATTCCAGGTAAAAAATATATGGCTTAAGGTCATGGAGTGTACGTGACAACATTTTTTCATACTTCTCTATCCATAATTTTATTTTCAAATATATCAGAATTTGTATTTGCTTCCTCCCTATTTCCCCCAAACAAATATTATGTGTTGCCCAACCATATTTTTTTTCCCCTGGAAAAGTCAGAAAGAACTTATATAGTCATATAGATGGTTTATCAATTTTATTGTCATAAAACATTTGATCATTATGATATGGCACATAAACAAACAAATCATTTTTAAACAATTCATCATTATCAAGGACCATTCCAAGAAAAAAATGCATGGGTTTTGAAAATAAAAGGGGGGGGGGGATATACCTTATGTTCATTTGTAACAGAAAGTTTTTTCTTTGGTGTTATCACTCACAGACAAAATATAATGTGATATGTGATGTCCTCACCTTCCATTATTTACCTGTAATAAAAAGGTGATTCACTTAAAAATCACAGTGAATTCTCAGGGTTCTCGCTAAGGATTTTTGAAGGTGAGTCGTGGGACTCGTCATTTTTGGCAATGATGAGCCAACTGCAAGAAGAAAATATTCTATTGCAATATAATGTAATATTTTAGTCTCTATGGCCTAACAGAGCAATGAAATGAAATAAAATTCAGATCACTTTTAAACTTTTGCTATAAAATGATGACATTTGTGTTTAACTGTGTTCAGTTTATACAAAATATTTCAATCTTGATGTATCTGTGGACTCACCAGTTTTGAAAATGGTGAGTCCAGACAGATTTTGATGAGTCCAGAACTCATGGACTCGCCTTAGTGAGAACCCTGAATTCTGGGTATTGGTAATTTACTCTGAAATGCGTCTTTATAGATGATATTGATGCACTGAACCTCCAACCACCAAATTCATGGAGAATTGCTCAGAACAGCCAAGAGTGACTTTGATTGCATCTTGTTGTGTAATGAACATTGAAACCTGTCCAATTGGACCTCTAAATATTTTCTTCAATAATTATCTCAAATAAATTGATAACATACTATTTAATAAGCCATTTTTAAAAATATTAAAAACAAAAACTCATCAATTTTCTTTGTTTTTCAATAGACAGAAAAATGTTACAGTTTTCCTTATAATATAACATTTTGAATTCCATTTTAAGGAGGTAGACCTAGGTTAAGGGAAATAACTCTTAAAATCATCAGTACGTTTTTGTCAACCATTTTCAAAAACATATCCTAAGCTTCTAGGTTACATAGATTATTTTTAATCTGTTTCAGGTAAATGCTTAAAAAACATTGATGAACTTGACTTTTACAAACGCTTAACTGATTTAAAGAGTTATCTCCCTGAACCAAGGTCTACCCCCTTAAGCTGGATTAAATCATGAAAAACGTTGATTATGAGCTGATTGACAAAACACTGTCAGCCAATCATTTGATGTGTTACAAGAGAAATAATTAAATTATTTAGACATATGGTGAATGAACAAAACAATTTTGTAACATTTTTTCTGTCTATTGAAAAACAATGAAAATGAAGAGTTTTTGTTTTTAATATTTTTAAATGGCTTATAAAAAAAAAAACAAAAAACAAAGACAGCACAAGTTAAACGATGGCCATCACCAAATTATCAAAAAGACAAAAATAACAAAAGTAACAAAAAAGTAACATTTACTAACAAGATTACGGACTAGAGACAGGCACATATACATTAAATAAATTGTTGACACAGATATATGTCTCGCTTGAATGTAATTTGGTTAATAAAATTGAAATGTTGAAATTAAAATGGCAATGCTGACATTGTAAACAGCACACCTCCAATGAGTCATATAGGTGAGACAAAAATTTTATGAACATATGACATTGGTTCATTGTGCCCTTGGTAAAAGATAATGATCAAATAACAAATAATTCCTTAGCAATGTCTAAACAGAATTTGAAAGCAAGTAAAACAATATTCTTTTGCAAGGGTACGGCAAGAAATGGCTTAAGTTCTTTTTATAGAAACAGCTTTATACTGAGTTAAAATAAAGCATAAAAATTTCACTCTGTCATCAATTCTTGATAGAAAATCAAGATCAGATTTTATGTTGAAAACATTATTCTATAGAAATTTTAATACACAGGAAAATATTTTAATTATCAATAATCTGTGAGCAAAAACATGGGTGAAATTTAAGGGGCATTATCTTATGAGCATGTGATTCATAGAAATTAATTATTTCATTGTGTAGCATTCAGCGAACAGAAATTAGTCAACAAATATTAAAATAATACTGAGAAAATACTGACAATGATTCAAATTAATAACATAAACAAGTTTCATCTATATTACCATACAAATAAATTTTGGTTTTCACACAATTTACTTATCAAAAGCATAAACAATCTCAATAAAATCATCAACATCTCATATATAAATAAATGTAAAAGAATTTTGGTTTCCAGTAACTTAATGATTCAAAGAATATACATTGTATGAATTCGTTACAGACAAAATATTATACAACAATTCAATATCTCCATAACCACAAATACATATTTTAGTAGACTTTATTCATATTACCCGCTTTTGATTCCTGAGTTGTTGTTTTTTTCGACAGGTCTCCTTATCTTTGGTTGGACATACTGGTAATTGGTCAAGCAGGAGCAACTTAAAGATCTTCACTTGTCATGTTTTAGAATTTTTATCAGATTTTTGAAATCCTCTGGTTTAATCCATTTGAATGCCTTAAAAAAATTTGCCTATTGACCCCTATTTTTCTTTTCATAAATATTTTACATATATAATTATTAGCCATGTGTAAAAGTCTTATAAAATCTTTGTTATTTTTTAATAGTTTTTGAGAACTTAAACTTGTCAATGATAAAGCTATGAAAAATCAAGAGAGAACAATTTCCCGCCAAAATTTCAATTGCATATATCTCTTTAACAAGCACATTGACCTATATTTTATTTTTAATTTGCTCTTTTCGTTCCTTTATTTATCCCTTATCAATACATACAAGTTTTATGAATGGCTTGTTATTTTGAAACTGAGAAGCGAACTTCCTTAAAAAATAACATCAAGCTTACAACCTGTATAAACTAGGGGAACATTTACTGCTTTTTATATGTTATATATACATACATGACAAAATCATCCACCCCCTTCCCATATAGCACTAATTTTATTTTTGATTTTACTTCTTTTTGTTGCTCTTAATTGACAAACTAGTAAGAAGCTCACCACAGATTAGTTTACAATCGTTACCTGTTAAAAATTTATATAACCAGAAGTCAAAAGTTGGTAATATCAAAATAGTCTATTACAAAACTATTCTATTTGACATACCTGCCAATACATAAATTCTAGGAAGGAGACTCCTATTTTAATCTATTTAAACTTTAAATCTAACTCTTTGGAATAGTCACCTCCTGCCGGAGGTCAAGAACTCACTCCTTTACAAAATCTTCAACTATTTACACATTTTTTCATCATTTGAGACATTGAATTTGAGTAGAAGTCAGTTTGTTTTTCTTTGTTGACAAAGTTCTTTGATTTAAATGTTATTAAGATTAATTGTTTTTAAAGTGATTAAGATTAAAAGGAACTACTTAAATCCAATTTTGGACATTTTCCCCTATCATGTCTATTTGGTTTGCTTACACATTGTTGTCATATTTACAATGGAATTGTATTGAACTGTCATACTAGAGAGAGGTTTAGGTCAAATTCAAACAAGCTTTAGTTCCCAAGGTAACTTTTTAAAAACTTCTAAAACTGATATGAATTTTGGTTTCAGACATTTAAAGATGACTTGGTTTATAAGATGCCATGTTGCAAGAAATCCAAAATCGTGTTTATGCGTGTAGTAGACGACAATAATTGCTTTCTAGACAAAATAATGGAATGCTTTAATCAGATGTACTACAGTTCAATGTCTTGTAATATGAATTTTTCTCTGCCATTTTGATTTAATAGAAAAGAAAGGAGACGGGTATCTATCCAGGACACAAAATCAGTACGTGCAAATTAAAATAAACACTAAAAACAAGAAACAGGGCTTTTATTGCTGTTGGAAGTTCATTTCAAAGTCACAGTGAGGCCAACATCAGGGAGTGTAAAAAACTCTCAATTCACGCTTACCAGCTAAACTTTGAAACCTTCAAAAGAGGGAAACCTCCACCTTAGAGATATCCAGAATTGCATTGTTTGCTTGAGAGACTTCCCCTCAAAACAGGAGGCCTAGGGTTGGCAGGTACGAATCACTGCAAGTTAAAGAGTGCATCTAGCACCTTTTGAGTAGAATTCTAAGCAAACTAACAATCACAGCACAACTGTGAATTCGCCGTTTCAGAATCTAATGCATTCTGGGTAATATTTTCAAAAGTGTACACCAAAACATCGTGATTGGTTAAAAACGTCATAAACAATGGAAATTCAACCAATGATGTGACGTTATTTTCATTTTGAGGTACAAACAATGAAATTACCCATAGTCCTTTAGATTCTGAAACGGCCAATTACAAAACAAAGTTGTTGAGTACTATCTAGTAAATAAGGTCAGTTATAGCAATCATTCCTAACACCTGATTGAAATTAAATATCTTTTAATGAAAAAATTGTTTTAAAAATGTCTTTTCACAATCAAAATACATTTACAATTTGCGTGTGAGCTTGTTATCACAAAAATAATTGCTTTTGAAACAAAAATAATATAACATGTTAAGCAGGACGTGTACTACAGTTCAATTTAGTGTAAAAAGGTCTTTTAGCAATCAAAATAAATTTAACAACTTGGTATGAGCTTTTTATCACAAAAATAATGTGATGTGTTAATTATAATTAGGTGTACACCACAGTTCAAGGTAGTGTAGAAATAATTTGTTTATGTCAATCATCATCATATAACAGGGTATTATTTGAACTTGGAATTGTTTTTCATTTATATGGAATTTGCTTTATTTCTTGTGCTAGAAATTTTTAATGAAGTCCATATTTAATCTTTATTATAATTTTCTGTGCAGCACACAACACTTTGTATTACAAAGAAGATAGTACATTTTCAATAGAATGTACTGTGCCGCCCACAACACTATCTATACAATATACATTGTTTGAAAAGTGTTATGCACTGTTCAAAACAGAATAAACATGGAATTTATTAAAATGTCAAACACAAGAAATTATGCAAATTCCAAAATTAAAAATAATTCCAAGTTCAAATAATAGCCGGTTATATTTAGTTATGTAACTTTCTGCAATCACTCTCAACACCTGTTTGAAATCGGTATTCATTTCATGAGTTATTGGTTGGTAAAAGGTCTTATTCAATTATCAAGGAAAAATTAATTTCATGGTTTTGCTAAAATCTGCATACAAGCCTATAGAAAGCTTGTCATTCATTGAACATTTAATTTCGTGGTTTTGCTAAAATCTGCATACAAGCCTATAGAAAGCTTGTCATTCATTGAACTTTTAATTTCGTGGTTTTGCTAAAATCTGCATACAAGCCTATAGAAAGCTTGTCATTCATTGAACTTTTAATTTCGTGGTTTTGCTAAAATCTGCATACAAGCCTATAGAAAGCTTGTCATTCATTGAACATTTAATTTCGTGGTTTTGCTAAAATCTGCATACAAGCCTATAGAAAGCTTGTCATTCATTGAACATTTAATTTCGTGGTTTTGCTAAAATCTGCATACAAGCCTATAGAAAGCTTGTCATTCATTGAACATTTAATTTCGTGGTTTTGCTAAAATCTGCATACAAGCCTATAGAAAGCTTGTCATTCATTGAACATTTAATTTCATGGTTTTGCTAAAATCTGCATACAAGCCTATAGAAAGCTTGTCATTCATTGAACATTTAATTTCGTGGTTTTGCTAAAATCTGCATACAAGCCTATAGAAAGCTTGTCATTCATTGAACATTTAATTTCATGGTTTTGCTAAAATCTGCATACAAGCCTATAGAAAGCTTGTCATTCATTGAACATTTAATTTCATGGTTTTGCTAAAATCTGCATACAAGCCTATAGAAAGCTTGTCATTCATTGAACATTTAATTTCATGGTTTTGCTAAAATCTGCATACAAGCCTATAGAAAGCTTGTCATTCATTGAACATTTAATTTCATGGTTTTGCTAAAATCTGCATACAAGCCTATAGAAAGCTTGTCATTCATTGAACATTTAATTTCATGGTTTTGCTAAAATCTGCATACAAGCCTATAGAAAGCTTGTCATTCATTGAACATTTAATTTCATGGTTTTGCTAAAATCTGCATACAAGCCTATAGAAAGCTTGTCATTCATTGAACATTTAATTTCGTGGTTTTGCTAAAATCTGCATACAAGCCTATAGAAAGCTTGTCATTCATTGAACATTTAATTTCGTGGTTTTGCTAAAATCTGCATACAAGCCTATAGAAAGCTTGTCATTCATTGAACTTTTAATTTCGTGGTTCATCTGTTCCAACGAAATCCACAAATATTGATATCCAACGAATAAAATTAATAACTTGCAACAACACTTAATTAAGTGCCCAAAGAGAACAATGGAACATGCAATTTATGAAAACATGACTTACCCAGATAGAGGCTACATATTTTAAATTTTGATATTTGAAATTAATAATTATTCTTCTCATACTGTGGCACAATGAGAGAGAAATTGACTAGATATTTTCAATGGAAAGCAATTCAGATTAAGAAGTTGTCTCACTTCCCAGACTTTATAAGTCATATAACTTATTTCTGCCATGAACATTGTGTAATTTGTATTTTTCCTCACTGATGGTTTTATAATGTCTACTTTATATCTTCTGCCTTACCACCCCCTTCTTGTATACAACATCAATATAGTATCTGTTCCTCTGCAAGTCATCAATGTCTGTCTTTAATATTTTAAGTTGAATTAATTAAAAAAAACATTCAGAATGAATAACAGATATCAATGAAATATCTTTCAGAAATTGATACATATAATTAGTAGATGGGGTAGATCCTTCATTTTCTAAAGGCCAGTTTATGTCTCCTTTTTCCAGCTGATGGAAGTTCTACCATTAGAAAACTATCGTCCACACTTTTCTTGCAGTATTTGTAGAAAAGGTCAGCCGATTTACACAAAATATCATCCAGGTCAATTTTCACACTGAAAAGAAATAAAAAAATTGCAATTTTTCCATTTATAAAGGGGCATTACTCTAGAACGGTTTAAGTGACACCACCAAATTCAAACTTGATCTGTGTTTTATGGAAATAAGCATTGTGCATAAGTTTCATAACATTTGGTTGAAGCTTACTTAAGTAAGAGAATGGAAACTAAAAAATTTAGCAATTTTTCCATATACAAAGGGGCATAACTCTAGAATGGATATAATGACGCCACCAAAATTCAAATTTGATCTCAGTTTTGTGGTAATAAGCATTGTGTATAAGTTACGTAACATTTGGTTAATGCAAACTCGAGTTAGAGAACTGTGAGAATCCAATTTTAGGGACGTACGTACAGACAGACAAGAGTAAAATCTAATGCTCCCTCCGCTACTAAGGTAGGGGCATAACAATCAGAAAATGTGATCCAATTTAAAACAAGGTCCTTTTCCTATATAAAGACAAGGTGATAGGTCGTACTGCTGGAATAGGTCACCTTTTCATGCTGGAAAATAAGTGAATAGGTCGGGAAAACTATCAGAAATACATGATAAGGTCAACAAGAGGCTGTCACAACGACAGCAAACCGGATTTATTAACATTTATTTGTGTCCTGGCAATATCACAAGAACCATTACTGATGAATGGTGAAAATCGTCAATATCAAATTTGACCTCCATTTTGTCATCAGTATCAACATATTAAAATTTGAAAAGCTTAGATTGAATGGTTCATGAGTAAATGCAACAATGTGAATGGAAACACCATTTTACGATCTTTCAAGAACCATAACTCCTGAACAGTAAAATTCAAAATCGTCATTATTGAACTTGACCTCTATTTTGTCATCAGTAACAACATATTAAAATTTCAAAAGCTTTGGTAGAACTGATCATGCATAAATGCACAGACACGACTCGAAACTCCATTTTTCAATCTTTCAAGAACCATAACTCCTGAACGGTAAAAGAAAAAATCGTCATTATTAAACTTGACCTCCATTTTGTCATTAGTAACAACATATTAAAATTTGGGAAGCTTTGGTAGAACAGTTCATGCGAAAATGCACGGACACGACTGGAAACTCCATTTTTCAATCTTTCAAGAACCATAACTCCTAAAAGTCGCCATTATTGAACTTGACCTTCGTATAGTTGTCAGTAATAACATATTAAAATTTTAAAAGCTTTGGTTGAACGGTTCATGAGTTAATACACGGACAACATTTGATTGGCACCCGCCCGCCCGCCCGCCAGTTTTCTGATTTGAATTGTTTTACATTGTCTTATCGGGGTCTTTTATAGCTGACTATGTGGTATGGGCTTTGCTCATTGTTGAAGGCCGTACGGTGACCTGTAGTTGTTAATGTCTGTGTCATTTTGGTCTTTTGCGGATAGTTGTCTCATTGGCAATCATACCACATCTTCTTTTTTATAATATATGAAAAGGTATACATTTTTGAAATCTAAAAGTTATATGAAAAGGTTGGGGTAACACATCTAACAGAAACTTAGTGGCACCCCCTATCAATAAGTATTGTAGTAGCCCTTCCGAGTAAAGGTACAAATACCATGCAAATCAATCTTCATGCTTAATGGAAAAACACAAAGGTTATGCAGGTTAATCTTCATATGCATTAAAACAATTGATATTGATATTTAAAATAATACTCTTTTTAAAAATTCGGAAAAAAGGATAGACCTTGAAGATGGATCAAATCATGGTATACAATTTTTATCTTTATTTTTTTTGTGTCTTAAAGCAAGAGCATTGCAATGACCTAGACGATTGTGTTTCACTCAATGAACTCACAATTCAAAATACAAAATATTTCCATGTGGAAATCGTCAATGAAATTTAAACAATTTATAAAAATAAACTTATGAAACAAAATTGGTGTGAATTGTGTACATGTATTACATGCCAGCATGAAGATCAGTTGTTCCTTCCATGTGTTATGGTGAAATAGATGCCCTTTGTATCCATGCATAAACTTAATGAACTGTTTACAAAATTTTTACTTGTTTGAAATACTAAGGATTTCTACCAAGAATAGATTACCTCATTTGAAATTGATAAAGCCTTAGTAATTTTCACCCTCTCAGTGATATATTGTTGTCTTTTTTCATAACTACCTGTATCCTTTAAAAAGGGGGAAAATGCACCATTTTTTCAGAAATTATGAAGTTTTGATAAAGAATCAATTGTAGTTTTTTCGTGTAGTATTTTGAATTGTGAGAAATGTACAACTGGAAAGGAACTTTTTGGGAAGGGGAAAGAAACAGAAAAAATTTGTAAGGGTTCCGCGGAACCCAGTGTCTCGCCTATTATTGCAGTAAATCGCAGGCTCAACAACAATGAGGAAAAAAATCAATAAAAATATTCCTCTTGTTACTATTTTATGATTGTAAGAAAATGTAAGTCCATTTAAAAGTAAATTACAGAAAAAACGGAGTAATCTTTTTACAAACTTTACTTCTGGATACAATCTTATGATCATAAATAAGCTTCTGTCCAAGTTTGGTACAAACCCAGGATAGTTTAAAAAAGTTATTAAAATTCTAAAAACTTTAACCACAGAGTGAATGTAATGGTTCCCCGCAGAAAAACTAAGTCCATTTAAAAGTAAAATATGGAAAAAATAGATTTATTTATTTACAAACTTTACTTCTGGATACTATCTTATGATCATAAACAAGCTTCTGTGCGAGTTTGGTACAAACCCAGGAAAGTTTAAGAAAGTTATTAAAATTCTAAAAACTTTATTCACAGAGTGAATGTTTTGTTTCCCCGCAGAAAAAACTAAGTCCATTTATAGTAAAGTACGGAAAAAATGGAATTTTATTTTTACAAAAATTACTTCTGGATATTATCTTATGATCATAAACAAGCTTCTGTCCAAGTTTGGTACAAATCCAGGATAGTTTAAGAAAGTTATTAAAATTCTAAAAACTTTAACCACAGAGTGAATGTTTTGTTTCCCCGCAGAAAAAACTAAGTCCATTTATAGTAAAATACGGAAAAAATGGAATTTAATTTTTTTTAAATTTACTTCTAGATACTATCTTATGATCATAAACAAGCTTCAGTCAAAGTTTGGTAGAAATCCAGTATAGTTTAAGAAAGTTATTAAAATTTCAAAAACTTTAACCACAGAGTGAATATTTGTTGACGCCGCCGACGACGCCGACGACGACGGAATGTAGGATCGCTTAGTCTCGCTTTTTCGACTTAAGTCGAAGGCTCGACAAAAATGAAGGTACTCAATACACTGAAAACTATGTGTGTTAATAAAACTGTGTTGATTAGAATCAGAAACTCAGATCTCAATAGTGCTTTTATAATATTAAAACAACATTATGAAAACGAAATTTACATTGGTAACCAATGCATTGGACTACTAACACAGGGGTTCCTGGTTAGATCCCCGTTCAGGGACTGAATTTTGGCTCTCCCTTGACACCATTTGAGAGTATGGTCTTGAGTGATAGTCTGTTGGAAGGGGACAATAAATGGCTGACCAGTGTTAAGAAAGAGCCATATCTCTTGCACATAAAAAACACCCTTATAGATTTTGAAAAAGAGTAGGCTAATGCCGATATAAGGCAGCACTCACACCTGCAAAGTGGAAAGGGATTAATATAAGTTGCAAAACTTGTTTCCCAATTCACTAGGCCATAAAAAAGAATGTGTTTGTTTGCCCTAACCCTACCTACCCAGAACTAGAGGCTCTAAAGAGCCTGTGTCGCTCACCTTGGTCTCTGTGAATATTAAACAATGGACACAAATGGATTCATGACAAAATTGTATTTTGGTGATGGTGATGTGTTTGTAGATCTTACTTTACTAAACATTCTTGCTGCTTACAATTATCTCTATCTATAACAGTACTTTCTGTGGAAAATGTTATTGAAAATCTTCAAATTTTAAGAAAATTGTTAAAAATTGACTATGAAGGGCAATAACTCCTTAGGGGGTCAATTGACTATTTTGGTCATACTGACTTATTTTTAGTTCTTACTTTGCTGTACATTATTGCTATTTACAGTTTATCTCTATCTATAATAATATTCAAGATGATAACAAAAAAACAGCAAAATTTCCTCAAAATTACCAATTCAGGGGCAGCAACCTAAGAAACGATTATCCGATTCATCTAAAAATTCCAGGGCAGATAGATCGTGACCTGATCAACAATTTTACTTCCTGTCAGATTTGCTCTTAATGCTTTGGTTTTTGAGTTATAAGCCAAAAACTGCATTTTACACCCATGTTCTATTTTTGGCCAGGGCGGCCATCTTGGTTTGTTGGCCGCGTTACCGGAAACATTTTTTTAACTAGATACCCCAATGATGATTATGGCCAAGTTCTGGTTAAATTTGGCCCAGTAGTTTCAGAGGAGAAAATTTTCTAAAAGATTACTAAGATTTACGAAAAATGGTTAAAAATTGACTATAAAGGGCAATTACTCCTAAAGTGGTCAACTGACCATTTTGGTCCTTTGACTTATTTGTAGATCTTACTTTGCTGAACATTATTGCTGTTTACAGTTTATCTCTATCTATAATAATATTCAAGATAATAACCAAAAACAGCAAAATTTCCTTAAAATTACCATTTCAGGGGCAGCAACCCAACAACGAAATGTATGATTCATCTGAAAATTCCAGGGCAGAAAGATCGTGACCTGATCAACAATTTTACTTCCTGTCAGATTTGCTCTAAATGCTTTGGTTTTTGAGTTATAAGCCAAAAACTGCATTTCACCCCTATGTTCTATTTTTAGCCATGGTGGCCATCTTGGTTGGTTGGCCAGGACACCGGACACCTTTCGGCCAGGTGAGCTAAAAAGAAGTACCTACTCAAAATCTTTGTTCTGATGTGAAAAAGATAAAATCAGATAGACATGCAAGACTAAAAGACATCCGACTCTTCAATTTATCTTTGCTGAAGAAAAAGAAAGAAAATGCCTACCTACCTACCCACAGTCTTTTGGGTAGGGTTTGGGCAAACCAAAATATTTTTAAGTGTGGCCCTATAAATAAATAGAACTTACTTGTTTATAACAGTAAATATAGCAGCCGTATCTGCACTTTGTAATAAATCACCATGGTAACCAATATAGAACTTACTTGTTTATAACAGTAAATACAGCAGCCGTATCTGTACTTTGTAATAAATCATCCCGACATTCTTCTAACAAAGCTAAACACATGAACAACTCAAATGTGTATTCACACTCTGTGTCCAACCTGGCTGTTCTTGTTATTCCACCTAAAATACACAAAATGTGATTATAAATTATCTGTGATACAGACTTGTACAATAAAACTTAACCGTAATCACTGATCCTTGGAATGACAGGACAGGTGAACCCTTGCATAGACACGCCTGTAGCCAGGAATTCACAAGGGGGGTTCGTTGGACTCATGAACTCGACTTTTTTGACAATTTGAAAAAAACGTTGACTTTAACAGTGCTTATTTGGTTTCAAGGAGGGGTTCGTTGGACTCATGAACTTGACTTTTTTGACAATTTGAAAAAAACGTTGACTTTAACAGTGCTTATTTGATTTCAAGGGGGGGTTCGTCCGAATCCCCCGAACCCCCCTGGCTACGGGTATGATAGATCCCATATATACATGGTATACTGGGGATTCATTTCTTTTTTTATGGGTATCAATTTTTTGTGGATTGTGGAAAACTTAAATATTCATGGATATTTGATTTCGTTGCTTTGCCATTATCTGCATACAAAACCTATTGAAAATAGGTTATTCGTTGAACATTTAAATTCTTGGTTTACCCATACCTAAGAAACCCACGAAAATTGGTATCCAACAAATAGTAATGAATACACAGTACCATAGCGGCCATAGATAGTGAATTCATTAATTATCAGCTCATAATAAGTGAATATTTCACATGATAAAAAACAACTTTAAAACAGACACTGAACCATAAAAATGAGGTCAAGGATACTGGATATATTACAGACAGAAACTTTGTAACATAAGATATCTGCATAGAAGGAAGAAAGCACCTGGGAGGTATTCTACTGTCTGTAATTTCAAGCATTATACAAATAGTTTATGTTTTCACTGCCATAAAAGTTGTTAATGAAATGAATCTTCAAGAATAAATGTGTTAATGAAATAAATGTACAAAAACAAACGTGTTAATGAAATAAATTTACAAAAACAAACGTGTTAATGAAATAAATGTACCAAAAACAAAATGTACAAAAACAAACGTGTTAATGAAATAAATTTACAAAAAACAAAATGTACAAAAACAAATGTGTTAATGAAATAAATGTACAAAAACAAACGTGTTAATGAAATAAATGTACAAAAAAAAAAATGTACAAAAACAAACGTGTTAATGAAATAAATGTACAAAAACAAAATGTACAAAAACAAACGTCTTAATGAAATAAATGTACAAAAAAAAAACGTGTTAATGAAATAATTTGCACTCTGTCTAACATGTCTAAGCTGTGAAACATTGCAAAGAGATAAAAGTAACAAAAATAAACTCATTTAATAAAAATAAATTTCATGCAATTTTCCAAGTCAATTATCCTTTCTCTTTTATTTTCCTTTCTTAGCATTAGGTAAATGTACAAATCTTTCAAATGTTCATCAAATTTATTCAATTGATGCTGGCAAAATAGAAAATGGTGCAGAAAATACAATATTTGAAGCAATTCATACAAAGGATTGCAACTCCTGCAGAAATCTTAGAAGGCATAATGTGACAAATAAGAACTGTTATTTCTGTTGATTTTACTCAAGATTTTAAACATTTCTTATCATTTGATTCCGGCAATACAGAGAAAATACAAATACATTTTGTAATTGGGATATTTGTCCAAGGGGCACAGATGATGCCCCTACTAGCATATAACATTATAATACATCACTCAAGAACTGTAAAAGTGACACTACCAAAATTTGAATTTATCTGAATTTTGTGGTAATAAGGATTGTGTAAAGGTTTCAAAACATCATCATTAAAGAATTTACAAAAGCTAAAAAAAATTGTGTTAAATTATTTTGTTTTAATTCTTTTCATCATAAGGAAAGATAACTCAGATTTGTGATTTGAACTTAAGACCTTCTGTCCTTGGGCCAAGAACCCTCCCTAAAGACCACTTTAATTTACTTGAGCTTTATGTCCTTCAGCCTCAATAAAAAGTATCTGTGCTTTCCTTTGAAATGCAATCTAATTTAATTAACTAATTTGATGATAGAGTTTTTCAGGTATTGCTGATGCACAACATCAGCAATGTGGCAAAAACAACATGTAAAATTTGGATTGGATGAATAATTATCTACCTCTAGGCATGCAGCTGTATCACATGTATGCCCTTAAGGGGCTCGCGGGTCTAAATATTTTTTTTATATTTTATATAGGACATCGCTATATTTTTCTATAAATGAACTTTATCTTATATAAATACTTAATAGAAAATAAAATACAAAAATCGGGTCACCGTTCATTTATGCTCACAATCTGCCTTTAAAAGAAGCATACATTTTTGTAAAGGTACTTTTTTTCTGTTGAACTAAGGCCACATCAATTTAATTTCTTGTTCTACGGATTTTTAGACTCCAAAATTTGGAGCGAGCGAGTGATTTGAAAATTTTAATAAAAAAATATTTAATTTGCAAATTTTTGAGGCGAAGCTTGAAAAGTAAAGGCGAGAGATTATAATTGTTTTTGTAAACATAAAATAGTAGGTTCTGACAATATTAAAACTTGATTTATCACTTGTACTTTGACATATCTTTAATTTCTGAAGTATTTTTTCCCTGTTCACCAAGAAATAATTAAATCTGGTCTATGTATGTGTGACTGACTATGAGACAATTCTCCATCCAAGTCATAATCAGTTTGGGGGCAACCCCTTAATGTTATAAATATACCTTTTACATGTTTTATGAGAGATCAATATAAGTTATAATATATTTGTTTGTACAAAAGGGCTCATATTTTCTCAAAGAACTATATATCTATCTGGTATTAAATGGTCAAAACATTTTGAATTTTGTAATATTCCTGGACTTTAACCATGTTAACACATTTAAAATTTTAACAGTTTAATATTATTCAAAATAAGTGGACCCCTTTTTGGAAAAGTTGTTTAAAATATGATGTAACTCTCCTCTTTTTGAATACAAAATTTTAACTTTTCAAAGGTTTTGTATAGAAAAACTATACAAATCCTTTGTATTTCTATTTTCTTTTCTACATCAGTAAAATGACCCCTAGTCTGAGGGAGGGTTGTTCTCAACCAGCTGATAATAACAAACACAGGTCAAAGTACGGCCTTTTACACCATTGTACACAGGGCTTTGATACAGACCAAACAGCAAGCTGTAAAGGACCCCAAAATTAGTAGCATACACAATTCGAACTGGAAAACCAATGATCTAATTTATATATTCAAACGGGAAAATACTAATTAACAACATCAACAAACGATAACTGCTGAACGACAGGCCCCTGAATCAATCAGGACAGGTGCAAAAACATGCAGCGGCTATGGATAGTTTTGTTTAGTCAGTATACAATATAATTGCAGTTGAAGGCAAATCCTTCAGAAGTTCTTTCAACTAACTTCATTCTAACAACGAACATTTATTGATAGGGAATATAAGTAAGGGGGGAAGAAACCAATTTTTTGTTCTTTACAGGTATTTCCGCTGTTATAAATTTATATCGGAGCACTCCCACTTTGGATAAATAGGTTTCATGCTGAAACAAATATTCTCACAGATATTTATAGTGTGGTGGGATGCTTTTATGTTTAAAATCGTTATATACAGTGTGGTGGGGTGCTTTTATATTTAAAATCGTTATATACAGGTTAGACTGTGATTTTAAAAACAAATGTTGATATCTTGTTATAATATTTACAACAACAAAAAACGGTGCGGGAAATGGACATGATTACATTAACGGATGCGGGAAGCGGGAATATAAAAAAAAAAAATAATTCTGTTTTGAGAAAAATAGGTGCGGGCGGGTCCGTCAAACAAGGAATCAAATTGGTGTGGCCTAATAGAAGAAATAGAGGTAATATCGAAATAAAAAAAAAATTTAATTACAGAAATCGCTCAAATTTTATAATAGTTTAGATTAAGTACAGTTTAATTGAAAATAATAATAAAAAATATAGGTCACAGATGAGTTCAAAAAGATATTTCAATTCTAATGCCAAACAATTGCATTTCTGTACCAAAGGGAGATAATTTAGAGCGTTTCCAATGATATCTACATTTTACAATTCAATTGGGGCCAACACGAATTGATTTTTTTTAATTACTTTTGTACCATATGATAAAGTAACAACTACTAAAGGTAAAACATAAAATTTGTAATGAAAAACAAATGTTTATTTTTTTCTGAAATTTTTATACCCTCGAGTCTCCTTAAAATAATAACATTTAACAGCAAGTACCTAAATTTTGGAATTCCTTCATGGTCTGTTTCCTACGGGCAGTTTCTGCCTCTAAAGACGAGAGTTCCAAATGATGACTACTAAGTATCTCAAAACATCTGAGTGAATCTGGAAAAGGCATTTCTCTCTTAAATCCAAGTAACAACCACCTGCAAATCAAACATATATACTTTATTTTCATACTAGTTGATTTTTTCAGAAATTTTATAGGATTCAAATACATACTATACACAGCCAAATATGGTAAGTGGCCAATTTTCACAGTAAATGACAAAATGTCCCAAAAATACTTTTACTTTTTACACCTAAAACCTTTTTTTTTTAAAACAAATTGTAATTCATTTATTTTCAAAAGTATCAATTTTCATTGGTTGAGAAAATATGTATTTTCAGCGATATGGTTCATGGTTTTCATGGTTTTGTCAAAATCTCCATACAAGCTAATTTTAGAAAATATTTTCTTTGTTGAACATTCAATCTAGCTTATTCCATTTCCATTCTCAATTTTATTCCCATAAAATCCACAAAAAATTGGTATCCAATCCAGTGGCGGATCCAGCCATTTTAAAAAGGGGGTTCCCAACCCAGAGTAAAGGGGGGGGGGGGTTCCAACTATATGCTCCCATTCAAATGCATTGATCGGCCAAAAAAAAGGGGGGGGTTCCAACCCCTGGAACCCACCCCCTGGATCTGCCACTGCAATCAAACATTATAGAATCTGCAGAAAACTTTTTAGGATTTAAATTCCAGCTTTACATAGTTTTGCTGTTGTAAGGTATAAGAACAGAATTTTTTAATGACTTCATCTATTGTAATCGTTTAACAGTGGACAAGATATCAAGTTAAGAATAGATTTTACAAACTCTGGCCTACAAAAAGAGAAATCAACTTTTTATTTTTGCCAAACCTGTTTCTATGCAAAATTCATAATAATGTGGTATTAAAATAAAATTCTGCCATTTATTGGAATTATCCTTTTGGAGGATAATGGCTTACTGTTCATGTGGATTCATTATTATTTGTTGGATACCAATTTTAGTGGATTTGTGGGTACAGTTGAATCAGGAATTCAAATATTCAACAAATTGGAAAGGAGTATGTTCGATAAGGTCCTAAAATGGCCCCCTTTTTTAGCGTAAATTTCAAATTCCGATTTATTGACCAATATCACGATAAATTATAGCTAATACATTGACTAGATAGGATATAAGCCATTCTGTTGAAAATTTTACGTTTCTGCGTTTCATTATGACGTCACAAGTTGTACTCATATTGATTTTTCACGAAAAAATTAATGAAAATGGGTAAATTTCCAAAGATTATTTGACAGGAAACATAGAGCGCATACGTCGACAACAAAGATCTTTTAAAACAATGTTTGTGAAGACATTTAACATGTCTTATTTGAATAATAAGCTTGTCGACGCCTGCGCTCTATGTTTCCTGGTCCTTTATTTGGTTGAAATCCAGCTGATTTTGTCAAATTTCACCAAAATCCCTTATCTTGACCTTTTTGGGATGTAAAAATCAACGTGTTAGAATTAAACTTTGACAAAAACAGCTCTGTTTAACTTTTTCACATGTCTTTAAGGCAACTTAAAACAATTATTGTCTTGTAACCATGAACTTTATAATTGGGGCCAAATATGGCACTTACCGAACTTACTCCTTTTCTATAGATTTATATGCAGACTTTGGCAGAACCACAAAATAAAATATCCATGAAAGTACAGGCATTTCTCAATCCATGCTAATTGGTACGCATACAAATAAATGAATCCACAGTATTTAATCAAAGTGCTTGTAAGCACTAAGTGGTAAAGATTGCTTCAAATCATCAGTGGGATGTAAAATTAAATATTGCATTGAATGTAGTTGATTTAAGGGTGCTATAAACAGTTTCGTATAAAAAACTAGGGGTTATTCCCCAACTAAAAATAGACATGGAGGGAAGTCCCTTTTTATCAACATAATTGGTGAAAAAGTATCATGTTTTTTGTATTTGGTTGTAAAGATATGTTAATCAACTTCAATTAAAACAGGTTGAATGATTAAAATAATTAAAAAAATTAGATTAAATATTCATGTTTTGAGGGGAGACAACACTGTAAACAGTCTGTTTTTTTGGCAGTGAAAATTCAAAACTTATTTGCAGCCACTGTAGCTCTTTTTGGAGCAGGCGAATGTACCCTGAAGCATGAATTTTTTGAAAGACCAGGTAAAAATCTATGAAATTCATACAACTTTGATTATGAAAAATGTGCAGGTATCATGTCTTCAGGGGTGTGCACATGACCTGATTTCAGGTTTTTTAAGCTTAAATTAGGCAATGTTTTTCCCAGTTTCTCTGGATAAAATTTTTTTATACTATTAAAAGTACACTTTTTTTTTATTCCATTATAAACTAGAGAACATTCTGATTCCAGTGATATCTAGTTTTATACAGGTATCTTTATTAATCAGTCCACCACTAAGGGTCACTTATACATGGTCCCTCAAAATATGACGTCATAGAAAAAAACTGTTGATTGCACCCTTTTTTTTATTGGTAACTAACACTACAGGGAGATAACTCTGTAAAATCAGCCAAACGTTTTAATTACGTTGCGTTGTTAAGAGAATATTAAGCTTCTCAATGGTCAAAATTAGTGTTTGTCAAACTGCTATATAACCAGTGTAATTTTTCTGATAAAACGGTTTGTTGAATTTTTAATATTTTTGTCAAAGGGTCAAAGTAAATACTTTGTAAAAATTTTATGAAAATTAAACGAGCCAAATTGATTTTAGTGAAAGAGTTAGGTACCACCTTAACAGCTGTTCTAGACAAAGGAAGATAACTCCAATTTTTAAAGTAAAGTTAACAATAACAAATATATATTTTTAGAACAGATATTAGATTCCTGCACCTTGCAAAAGTTGTGATATTTTTATGAAAAGTGTAACATCACTTTGTGCCTTGAACATCTGAGCATATATTTCATCCATAAATTTCTTGAAATGTTCATGGATAGGATTTATAGAATGTTATGATCAATGCACTATATTTTGTGTATCAAAAACGGTAGTGATAAGCCTTGGAACAATGCAATCTTTAAATCTAAAAATCAAATACCTATGACAAAACATTAAGTCTCCCATATCATGTTGTCGTAAATGCTGAAGTAATTCTAAATCCATCTCTTCTAAAAGTTCCACAACCAGTTCTGAAATTAGAAAATGTGTGAGTGTTACATGCTCTCTTCAAATTATATATTGAAAGTTTCGGTATCCCAAACCCCAACCAGATGCTCTGTAGGGCGCAGCATTATACGACCGCAGAGCTCAAACCCTTTACAGTTAGGGCAAGTATGTACACAACATTCAAGCTTGATACAGCTCTGAATTTGGATTGTGATTAAATAGTTCTGAAATTAGAAAATGTGTGAGTGTTACAAGTAAGATGTCTGGTGCATGCTCTCTACACATTATAAACAGAAAGTTTCAGTATCCAAAACACCAAAAATCATTCACCTAAAAAACCAAGCATTCTGTGCATAGCAATACATAGTCCTCTACCAATTAAAAATTCATTGTATTGAACTTGATCTAAAACTTGTCACGGTGTAAATTAATATCAATAAAAACTACATCAGTAGGGGACTAATAGAGTAGCAGGTGCACAACTTAATTTTTTCATTCTTTTTTTTTAAATTGCAAAAATTGTGATGGTATGGGTTTTTGCAAAAAATAAAAACTCAAAGGAGTAGGTTCAGTAAGACCCTTTTTCGGCCCCAAAATATAGCAGTTTTACAAAATTGTGAAAATGTAATCCCTTAGCTATTTACTGGAAAGAAGAATGCTTCTGCTACATAAATATGGGCTGTTTTTGACAATGCAATGCACATATATCGGGTACTAGCATCATGAAGTCATGCTAAATTACTGAAATCTTCACAATTTTAGCATTTTAGTTAAATTTAGACGGTTTCCGTCTTAAAAGAAAGTGGCCGCATTCGTGTTCATTCATTGCATTGCATGATAATAATACATAACATATAAATGCATTAAAAAAGTTCTGAATTTACAACATGCTCTAGTCCTGTAAAGTTTAATGGCATACCAATTTTTCTGACCATGCCCTCTTCTGTGAAGTCTTGTTGTATCTTTGACATATAATGCGAGAAACACCAGTAGGTCTCCACCTAAAACAAACAACAATATACAGAGAAGATAAATCAACTGAAGATGAAATTCATTTCTTTTTCTATTTTGAAAATTAACAGTCTTATGATGTGCCTTGGCCAAGTCGTGTGAGAAACACCAATAGGTCTCTACCTGAAACACCAATATAAAGATGGATTAGTTGAAGATTTTAATTCTTTTTTATATTGTGAAATTAAGTATTTTGTTGTATCATCTAGATCTGGAACATGTAATATTGAAATACAAATAGATTTCCACTTAAAACAAATCATCTTTACTCATAAATGATAGATTAATTGAAGATGAAGTTCATTTCTTTTTACAATGTGGAATTAGTAGTTTTAGTTTGTGTCTTTGACATGTAATGTGAGAAACGACAGTAGGTTTCCACCTGAAACAAACAACAATTTTAAAGAAGATAGATTAGTTGAAGATGAAATTCATTTCTTTTTGTATTGTGAAATAATGTGTAATATTGTAGCATATTGAACATATAATATTGAAATACAAAAAGGTTTCCACCTAAAACAAATCATCTTTACTCATAAATGATAAGATTAATTGAAGATGAAATTTATTTCTTTTTACATTGTTAAATTCAGTGTACTGTTGTGTCTTGGAAATGTAATATGAGAACCACCAGTAGGTTTCCACCTAAAACAATCAACAATATACAAAGATAGATTAGTTGAAGATGAAATTCATTTCTTTTTGCATTGTGAAATAATGAGACAGGTTTTCAGTTTCAACAGGGTTCAGCTTATTATAAGGTTTTACTGAATATGCATACAATTTCTGCTGAACCAATGACAACATGAACTGTTATTTCAGAAATTAATGTGAACTTTTATTGTTGAAAATCCTTGACCACAGTCAAAACTGTGAAATCTAATTAAAATAATTGTAAAAAAAATTGGAAGGAAAAAAATCTCTTTATTATTAATATGAAATTTTATATTTCAAGTTTTTACTATTTATATCAAACTTGAAACTGTCACAATCTTGGCAACTACTATTAGCATTCCAATAATTTCTCAAATTACAGCAATTACCACTGAATCAATTCATTGCAATTTTAACAGGGTTATGAATTCTTGATTTACTAAACATAAAATTACCTCTGAATCAAACACAACCAAGAATCTAGCTAAAATATCATTCATGCCCTGGGCATAACCAATCTTTGGATGAAATGCTGCAAATGTGGCAAGTACTTCTCGTAGTACTGTAAGGTTAGGATTTAATGGTCCCCTAAAAAGAAAAACATGTAAATTTATGGTTAAGTGGACAACCGTAAAACTGTTAAAAGTAAAGATTCAATGTTCTCCAAAAAGAAGTTTATAGTGTGGATTCGTTAATTTTTTGTTGATTAACCCTTTCACCGATTGCTGCCCAGACAGAAGCTACTCTGAGACGATGGCTTCCCTGGCTACTATTACTCAAGTGGGAGATCTTCATAATAAATGTCAATAAAAACTTGTTTGTAGTTATTTGTGTATTTATTTCATTCACTAACACCATGTTCACAGTTTTATTCATGTTTTAATAATTTATTCTTCTTAAAATATTCAAATTTTCAAATTTTCTGCATTTTCTAGGTGAAATTCTCAAAATTCTGCTCTTTGACCCCAAATCGTAATTTTTTAACCCAAAACGGCAAAATTTTGAAAATTTTTATGAGGCTGTACAAATTCCTCACACTGAACGATGTCCATTCCAAGTGTTTGGTACTTAAAACCACATTTTATGTCAAAAAAGTATACTAGTTTGGCTTCAATTCTTCCATATTCTTTCAAAAAAAATGTTCCCTCATTTCAAATTCTCGTAAATTCCGTAAATTTCCTCTGATTTTGACACGGTTTTCAACAAACGGAAGCGCCATGTTTACACTTTCATCCGGGTATCCATCAAAGAAAGATAACTCATGTTTGCACTGTTTTAAGTGGGAAACATAAAAGAGGTATTCCGATCCCGGTAAAACGGGACTCATCGTCAGCTGTCTGAAGTGTGAATCCCGGTAAACCGGGACTCATCGGCGAAAGGGTTAAGGAAAACTTGCACTTTCATCAATCTTTGATTTCGTGGTTTAGCCAATCTCTGCATACAAAATCTTTAGAAAATTTGCAATTCGTTGAAAACTTGAATTAGTGGGTTTTTTTTTTTATTTCCTGCTTAAAATACTTGGCAATCTTGGTTTAATCATTTTGAGCTCTGCTACATTTTTCAATATAAACTGCTAAATATTTAATTGATGTGTTTGAATTTTAGATTAATGTTTTTTTGGTAAAGAAAATGCAAAGATAGTTATTCTGCTCATTTTTAAGACTGATGAATATTAGACCAATGGATAGACATATAGATAGATGAATGGATTGAAAAGATAACTGTTACATTACACCATATTCATATGAGGGATATAATATATTAAATTTAACAGTAATTGAGTATACGGCAGGAAAAAGTCTTAAAAAAAAATAACTTGCAATTATCTGAAGTTGATCCAAAACAATTTTTTTTCATGCATATATATGATTTGAATTAAAGATGTAGGCCTATGTTCCCCACATTGCACATATTTTATCTTCCAAGGGCAATAACTAAAACTTTGATTTTTTTTTATGAATATCTCACGAGAAATGAGTGGGTGAGAATAAATACAATTTATCCTGATTTAGAGTAATTTCTCGCAATTTGATTGGCTGATATTGTCCTAATAAATTTCCGTACAATTTTTTATTATGTCAATAGGAAATATCTCCTTTATTTATTACGTCAATTGGGATTATCTCCCTTATACCATTGACCTAATAAAAAAATTGAGTTGCTTTATAGTTCTAATCTTTTTTTTTAATTTTTCACAGTTTTAGATTAAATATCTAAAATATATTTGGTTGATATTGTCCTTATATTGAATTTAAATATAATAATATGTAATATAACAAAATCAGGATAAATTCATTACAGTGTTCAATTGTCCTAATACCGAATTTATTGGGTCAATAAAATTCATATCGGGTTTGGCTTCGCCTCACCCAATATGAATTTTATTGACCCAATAAATTCTCGTATTAGGACAATTGCACACTGTGCAACTAATAGTACTCTCCAATATAATTAATATTTTCAAAGTACATATTTGATTCAAACTGATTTTTCGAACTTATTATTGCTGATATTAACCTATGATCTTAGTTTCATGAAAATCTGGCAAGAATTTTTACATAACAAGATGTTATGGACAGATCAATACCCTGTATTACTTTACCTCCAATATAATAACATGTCATCTGGTCGACAACAAGTCTATACTCCATACCTACTTACTTAAAAAAATCATGGTCCCTATCCGTTCGAGGAACATCCTTATCTATCACTCTCAAATGGCTCCACAGGTTCTTTACATTTATATTATGTCTGTTAACAAGAACCTAGTAAATACCAAAATAAAAATTAAAAAAATACTGATATATTTTTAAATAAATATATTTTTTTCAAATACTGTGTATTCATTAATAATTTATTGGATTGAGGAAAACTTGCATTTTCAAGGTCTTCTGATTTCATGGTTTTGTCAAAATGTGTATACATTTCTATAGAAAATTTGTCATTTCTTGGACTACATGGTTCCCGGGTATCTAAAAAATCCACCAAAATTGGTATCCAATGAACGATAATAAATTCACTGTACTGTGATCAACCCCTATATTGATTAATAAAATTCGCCAAAATGAGTATTTTTTTCACTATACCATCTTGAGTGTACTTTACTAACCTGCGATTGAATTTTCATGAAATCAATTTTCTGTTTAAGTTCTGGCGAATTGATATTTAAATCAGGAAAACTTTTTGACATAGCTTTAAAATCTGGGTCAGCAGTCTTCATCTTTCCAGCCATGAGATTAAACTGTAGCGTTTCAAACTCAGATATTGGGTCGTTAAACTCTCCGTCTGGACTTCTGACAGCCCTGTTGGTCGTGTCTATCTGGTACCTGGCCACTAACCCTTGTTCCAATAGTGATGCTAGAAAAGAGAGCAAATTTATCAAATGATATTATGCCTATATAGCCTCTGGCCTTTGTTAGTCTTGTTTTATTTTTAATTTTAGTTTCTTGTGTACAATTTGGAGTTTAGTATATAATGTATATTTGTTTAGGGGCCAGCTGAAGGACACCTCCGGGAACTTCTGGCTGCATTGAAGACCTGTTGGTGACCTTCTGCTGTTATCTGTTCTATGGTCGGGTAGTTGTCTATTTGACACAATCCCCATTTCCATTCTCAATTTTATTTTAGATATAGGGAGATGTGGGATGAGTGCCACTGAGACAACTCTTCATCCAAGTAACAATTTATAAAAGTAAACCATTATAGCTTTTCTTCTATAGTTGGATGAAGATCAAGTTAGTTAATGGATGGCAATCAGTGTTCTCCCCAGAAATTTTGGATAGCATCACATTTTGCGTAAAAAAAAATAGCTGTATTTTTTTAATGTCATTTGTCACGTCGCGTTGCTGCTCTATTTCCTTTATATGTTTTAGTTTATATTGTTCAATTCATAACTGAGAATACAATTAAACTATAACAACAAAAACAGTTGTTTCAGTTTATGTTTTCTTTATTCATTTATAGTTACAGAATTATTTTTTTCCTCTTGTGCCAAATAAAAATAAATATGTGCTTTCAGTTACCCAACAATAAGTCAAATGAATGAATGGTTCATTATAGTGCAACCTGTATACAAAACTAAATATCTAGTACACAAAATTAACTATTTTTTTTATATTATATTAAGTAAAGATAAAGAAGCAAAAGTAGCAAAAAAAAATATTTAAAATTTAAAAACTTTTTTTTATCATGTTTATGAAATTCATTGTTTCATGGCACTGAATGAATTAATCCCTGTTGTTTCTTATCTTTACATCAAAATGATACGTATTTTCAACAAAGTTATCTAACAAATAGTCTGTTAATGCGTAGTTTTCTCTATTGGTATATTTTTGTCTACCGTCCGTCTGTTGTCATTATCGTGAAAATGCGGATTTTTGTCATATCTGGTCCGGTATTGATCCGTAGTTTACACAAAAATGTGCAATGGCGGCCGTAGAAACATTTACGAAAATGAGTCCGAGAATAAACATTGTTTGACAAGAGATTGTGAATGAATAAGACGCTTTTAATGCATTAAATGAATTAAACATAAACTTAAGCCAATTATGATAACTTTTTAAAGAAGTATAAAATTGATTTTAGCTCAAAACCAAAATTCTCGCTCTCGGATTACCGGAAGAGAAAGAAAGTATTTTTTGGAGAGTTGTACAAATAAACGACCTTTTAAGGTTCATCATAAGGAATTGAAAAATATGGCCGTGTTTACACCTCCAAAATTACTATGAGTACAGACAAACTGGTACATCCAGGAAAGTTTTAAGGCATGGAAGGAACTAGATATATAAAAGTTATATGAAGTCTACGTTTCAGAAAATTAAAAACTTACCTGGATTTTGATGTTCATTTTTTTCCAGTCTGCAGAAGATAGCAAAATAAACAAACACCTGAGTTTCATTTGATACGGTCCACTCAGTTACACAGTTTAAACCTGTTAAATCACCTATTGTTTACAGGTGTCTATTGTCCATCTATTGTCCATTTAAATCAATACTACTCACAACATTGATTATATGAGGGGAGCTTCTCAATCGTTTTCACTACTTAGTTAATTTTTGCACCTTCTGCAGGAACGAAAAAAAATGGATAGCAAAATCTAGAAAAGTTTATAATTTTCTGAAACATAAAATGCATTTAAAATTTATATATCTAGTTCCTGCCATCCCCTAAAACTGTTGCAGGTGTATAGGTTAGTCTGTACTCAGAGTAAAATTTGGTGTGTAAATACGGCCATTTTAGCCAAAAGGTTATGATGAACCTTAAAAAAAAAATCGTTTTAATCTTCGAAATTTCGTAATACAAAACATAGATTTCGAATTGTTTTTGTGATTGCATTTTTCCATGTCGAAATTGGTGATTACAGACACGTGGTTTAGTCATGTCACAAGTGTCAGCTTGGGATATTCACATCCAAACAGTAAACACCCTGAGGGCAATTAAAACCTGGCTATATAATCTCTTAATTGCCTTTAGTGTCCGACTTAAAGGGATTACAATTAAAGGTGATATAATTTTTATGATCATAATCGATAATAGATGAAAGTTCAAAATTGAGGACAGGTAAAATAGCATCTTCAAAATAATTATAGCGTTGCGGGAATTATTATAGCATCACGGTGATAAAATATAGCTAAAACAGCCTGGGGAGAACACTGGCAATATTTTTCCAATCAAGTCAATCAAAAAATAAAAACCAGTGCCAATTAAAACATTTAAAGGGTAGAGAGAATTTTCAATGGTATTTTTATACAGAGAGTAAAATTACCTTGATGATATTTATATAAAAAGAATACAATTACATTGATGGTATTTAAAAAAAAGAGTGTAACTACCTCTATGGTATTTTTTTTTACGAAGATTATAATTACCTAGCTTGATTGTCTTTTTTATAGAAAGAGTATAATCTGGTATTTTTATACAAAAAGTACAAATACCTTGATGGTATTTTTAAAGAAAGAGTATAATTTCCTCAATGTTATTTTTATACAGAGTTTTTTACCCTGATGGTATTTTTATATGTAAAGTATGATTATCTCAATGATATTTTTATACTCAGAGTATAATTACCTCCAGGTTTGGCATTTAACACCAGCATAGTCTTCCATCTTGATTTCTGTTCATGGTACTTCATCATATAATCTATCAATATATCCTCTCTTTCTCTGTAACAAACAAAAACAAGAATGTGTCCATAGTACAACGATGCCCCAATGACACTATCATTTTCTATGTTCAGTAGACCGCAACATTGGGGTCAAAACTTTAACTTGGCATTAAAATTAGAAAGATCATATCATAGGGAACATGATACGTATGTGTATTAGTTTCAAGTTGATTAGACTTCATCAAAAACTACCTCGACCAAAAACGTTAAACTGAATTCTAATGCAACAATGTTTGTAACGTTCATTTTAATTGGATAACGTCACTTTCTTACATTTCATCAATTGACAATTGATGCTATGGGACGTACGCGCAGGCACAGACGGCATATGACAGATTTTAAATTCATGTTTTAAAGTTGTTTTCTGTCAGTTTCATTAGAATGGAGATAACAATATTGTATTTTAAGCTCAGACGGCATCAATTTGGGATTTGATGGTCGCAAATACCCATTTACTGTTTCCGCTAACGCGTCGCCAGTAAACTTAATTTGCGACCATCAAATCCCCAATTGATGCTGTCGGAGCTTAAAATACAATACAGTTATCTCCTAAGCGGTATAGACAGACGAACATCAAGACAAACAGACGCACCAATGGAAAAAATAATGACCCAACATGTATGTGGGACAAAAAAATGGATATATAAATTAAAATAGGCTATCAAAAATTATAAGTTGAAGGATATCAGCATACATGCAAGTTTAATGAGTGTGCAATAAAAGATTTATTTAATATAAAAAAAGAAGTTCAATGAGTTTTTCACAAGAAATAAAACGTATGTGTCTGGGGACATGAATGCACTGCTCACACATCTGCACATGCTTTTCAAAGGAAATTGGGATGGATGCACAACCAAGGGTAACATACTAAATTTAATAATGCCCCATTTGTCTTGCAAAGCAGGCATAAAAATACCTAATTGTTAGTCATGAACATTTCAGTATAAATGTAACGTGTAATTGTTTATAGTTAATTAAAAAAAAAGTAACTGGGCTCTCACAAAAATAAAGTTTAAATACATATATATATACAATGTTTTAGGCTGGACTTGTTACTTTCTGATTTTGTTAATTCAAACGTGAATAGAGGTTTTGCAGCAAACTTCAACTCAATGGTTTTATTTGAAATATATGCCACTGAATAACTTTGAATGTAATCATGGCAGCCTTTGGCTTTTTTTAGCTCTTTAATTTGGAAGAGTTGTTGTCTCTTTGACCCATTGCCCATTTCCATTATTAATTTTATGCTTACGTTTGTTTCATGGATATGTTTATTTCTATAAAGATTGTATTTTACAGAGGCAGATTTTTTGAGAAAAAAAATTGGTTGCTTATATAGGGATTCACTGAAGTGTGAAGCGATCTGGCCCCCTTTAGGCAGCCAGTGGGCCCCCACTTATTAAAATTTCTGGATCCGCCACTGTTTTACCTTGATGTTGACGAGCAAGGAAAAAATCCAAACAAGAAATGCCAGACTTTCTTTCTTATACTAGGTTCAACTCCACCTGCGAAAGAATAAAATCAATTAATTGTAACGAAAAATTACCCAAAGAATATAATGAAAGCTACAAATGAAATTTTCTACAACAATACAACATATATAGTGTCATATACATGTGATAAACAAATGTTTGACATGTTTGAACACCTTTTCAAGCTTTGCTATAGATGCAATAAAAAAGTTTTTAACAAAATAAATATTTCATCTACATAAACATGTATTTACTTTTCTGCATTGGCTAGAGGTATAAAGGGAAGGTTGAGATCTCACAAACATGTTTAACCCCGCCGCATTTTTGCGCCTGTCCCAAGTCAGGAGCCTCTGGCCTTTGTTAGTCTTGTATTATATTAACTTTTAGTTTCTTGTGTACAGTTTGGAGTTTATTATGGTGTTCATTATCATTGAACCAGTATATATTTGTTTAGGGGCAAGTCGAAGGACGCCTCCGTGTGCAAGAATTTCTCTTTGCATTTAAGACCTGTTGGTTACCTTCTGCTGTTGTCTGCTCTATGCATGCTATGGTAGGGTTGTTGTCTCTTTGGCACATTCCCCATTTCCATTCTCAATTTTATGACTATCATGACTATTGAGTCGAGAAATTTTTTTCTACTTAGGCATTGTTAGGCATGTAAGGTACATTAAAACATGAACATTTGCCCTTACGGAACACATGAGATTGACCCGTTTTTGGTGGGGTTTCTTGTTTCTCAATCTGTAGTTTTCTATATATTGTTTTGTGAACTGTTGTTTGTTGATTTTTATCCTTCTTAGTCATAGCGTTGACAATTTATTTTAGACTTATGAATTTGAATGTCCCTCTGGTAATCATCATGCCAATACAATGTATCTTTCACCACTCTTTTAAACCATACACCTTATTGCTATTTAGTCCATTCCGGGAAAAACAGTCATTTATACAACTTCCTGTTTGGGTCACCGGCCGAAAAATGGAGGTCATCAGTATTGAGCTGAGGGAGAAAAAACTTTAGAAAGTGATCATCAAGAAACTTTGATATACTGTAAATTCAGAAATTATTGCGTGCATTTATTATTGCGATTTTGTCATTTTACACTTGAATGCGATTTTAATTTTTACGATTTTGAGAAAAAGTCAGGCTTAATTCAGTCGCATTATTCGCAATAATAAAAACCTTGCAATAATTTCTGAATTTTCAGTAGTATGATCCAATTTTTTCGAAATTAAAATTAAAGTAAAAAAAATATTTTGTTTGAAGTATTTACGGTAGTTAAAACAGGTCTCATTAAAAAGTATCATACATGGTGAATTGTTTAAACAGGGTCCCAGATAGCTTCAACTGGATGAAAAAGTTGTGTAATTTTAGAACTAATATCCGGAATGGAATAAATAGCAATTAGGTGTATTTACTATAAAGCATAAATATCTAAAACCCTACAATGCCCTATATCATTTGTGTATGTACATGTAAAAACCCATAATGCACCACAATGTTCAAATATAATTACCCATAAACACAGCTTTCCTCAGGGCATGCTCATCCACAATTCTTCCATCCTCGTCAAACATCTTTTCAAATTCCTCTTTACATAAAGGTTTTTCCCGTTTAAATGCTGGACTAAAAGTTCCACTCAATTGATTAGTTTCCATTGGTACTGTCTGCGAGCAATCCAGATGTAACATAGACTTTTTCTTATTATTTTTTAAAGCCTCAGTATTACTATCACACAAATTTTGATGAAGATCAGCAGACGACAAATCGACTGCATTACACACATGTATTTTTGCATTGTCTTGAATTTGGTTTGATTGACTAGTATTTTGTTGTGAGCATTCATTTATTTGACTAGATTGAGTATTTTGACTCTGATTATTTGAAACTTCACTCTTGTGAATGTTACATGAATTTATACTTGTGCCATTTAAATTTTCAACACCTTGAAAACTGTTTTCAGATTGCAGGGGTCTAGATTGGTCCAACACTCTGCCTGAGTGGGAGCCATCTATCTGACCTGTGTCCTGAATGCAGTTGCCTCCCTTTAGAATAGACCTGTCTTTACAAATTGCAGAGTTATCTCCACTTCGAACAAATACCTGTTTGTCTTGACATTTTTGTCGTTCTGATTTGCAAGAAGCACAGGTTATGTTATCATGATTATCATTAAAGCTTTCACTTGTTATTTTGAAATGGTTAAAATTGTCAAACCCCTCTTCTTTGATATCGTTTCCTACACTACTGCATGCCCCTTCTTGGCATAAATCTGCATGCTTTGAAATAGGATCAATACAAGATATGCTATCCTTTTTAACAGTAAAATCCTTCACACCCTTTTCAGTTTGACCTTTGACCTGACCCTTGTCGTGCTGTGTTTGCCCTTTTGTTGAATTGACAGACGTCTTTATTTGTCTTTTTTTAAATTCTTTATTAGTTTCATCAACTACAAATTTTGAGAGGTCTATATTCTTCCCACATTGGTCTAAAGCTGAATGAAAAACCTGAAGGTCAGGTCGATTTTCATCTATGATGGCGCCATCTTCTTGGGTTTCGGAAGCAACGTCAGGCATGACATACTCCCCTGTTTCCTCCAAAGCATCAACAAATTCAAACGATTCTTCATCATCGCTAGATAATCTATAAAAAAAAATTGAGATCCAGTCCAAAATTACATTTTTTAATACGTGTATATATGATTGGTGGGCAGTGTCGTCAAGTAATTTTCTTTCTATCATTTTCATTCTTGCTTCTAAATTCGCCACCAATCATATCTTATATTTATGCAGTCACCGGGTGCGAGAATTTCTCGTTGCATTGAAGACCTGTTGGTGACCTTCTGCTGTTGTCAGCTCTATGGTCAGATTGTTGTCTTTTTGACACATTCCCCATTTCCATTCTCAATTTTACTGTTGTGAATAGTTATATAACATTTTAATTTGTCATTTTTTATATTTATAATTGTACATGTGGTACATGTACATAGACGAGTGTTTTTGTGATTTGGTTTAATTGTTTTAATATTTTATTGTATAGATTTCAAGATTAAATTCAAATGAATCATTTTACATCATCAGATCGTGATCATACTATTGAAGGATATCTGTTATCCCAAATATTTATAGATAATTACATAGATATAAGAAGATGTGGTATGAATGCCAATGAGACAACTCTCCATCCAAGTAACAATTTTATAAAGTAAACCAATTTAGGTCAAAGTATGGTTTTATTGTTTTCTTTTTTTAATATTTGTATTGTTTTGTACACTTTTTAGGCGTTTATTATGTATATATAAAATTGAGAATGGAAATGGGGAATGTGACAAAGAGACAACAACCCGACCATAGAACAGACAACAGCAGAAGGTCTGCAAAGCAGGGAGAAATCCGCACCCGGAGGCTTCCTTCAGCTGGCCCCTAAACATGCTAAACAAATATATATATATACTAGTTCAGTGATAATGAACGCCATACTAAACTCCAAATTGTAAACAAGAAACAAAAATTAAAAATGATACAAGACTAACATAGGCCAGAGGCTCCTGACTTGGGACAGGCGCAAAAATGCGGCTATTTATATATTATATCATAACTAGGCTATTATAAGAGGATTTAAGTTTACCCTATACTGTGAAAGTACTTTTTTTGTGGGGAACCAGTTTTCATGGTTTTCGTGGATAAATTTAAGTGCCCAACGAAATAAAACCAATGTCCAAATCAGAAAATGAAAAGATCCCCATGTAGGTTTAACTACTGTTATGATCTAGAGAATGTATTTGAATATCTGAGAATTCTATAATAGTAGTAACAGGGGAAACACACTATGAACTGCAACTGTAGGCAGGATTGAAAATCTAAACTGTGCACCTTTTGATCTTTAAATTCTCTTAAACAAATAATTTTGATCGATGAAAGTCAGATTTCTGGTAGTGATATATATGCTATGATCATGATGATAAAGTGTTCATTTAATATCCTAATAATTCTCGTACATATGGGAAATAATAATTTTATGGTGGGCATGCTTTTGATAAGAATTATTTTGCAATTCATGATACGTTTATAGCATTTGTTTACATGTATGTAACTGTTTTCTTTAGATGACAATGTTTATGGCCTAATTAATACCTTTGATGGTCTTTAATCTGTTGATCACACTATCTAGGGTTAGTGTAATCACAAATCAAATTAGGGTGAGTGTCTCTTAACCCTGGTCAAACAGGTACCAGGGAGAACATGAATCAGTGCAAAGGGACCAGGATCCCGCCCCCCCTTTTGAATAAAAATTGAAAAACATTACAGGTTAATTTTGAAGTACAAAAAATTCAAATGTTAAATAATCCTTAGATGCATGTCCCTTTATCTGCTGGTCCCATTTATATAAAGAACCCGAACAGCATTGTTAAGTCCAGATAGTCAAATCCAGCCAAACTAAAGACATGGGAATCTCCAAAATTTAAATAAGCCTGATCAGGAAGTAATTAATTAAATAAATTGATGTAACATGGATGGGGTAACATTTAATTTGCTAATTTTCTTTACACTTTATACAGAAATAAGGGTATAGGTCATATCTTATTACAACACACACACTAATCACGGACAAAAATAAAAGGTAAAAAATGTAAACAAAAATCAGCTGACTTCACCTGAGCACTACAGCCAGGTATCTGCAAATTAATTTAGGGTTTTCATTTCAATTCAAAAGTTATCAAATAAATTAAGAATACATGACTTGAATATATTATATAGTGTTTGCCTTTTCTGATTGTTTAAAAGATGCGCAATTTAGTTATAAACTTTCTCATAAATAAATGTCATCTGCACCTTCTATCCATGTCAGTTCTGCAGTAAATGTTGTCTGGTTTTTCTTCTCCTTTTTTAACAAAAATGTTAGAATAATGTTTGATAAAATTAACGCAAATCATGAAGTGTAAAAATTTGTAATGTTGATTTTTATTGAAATTCTTAATTTTTTAAAATGATTTCATATTAAATGCGGAGTACCAAAACAGGAAGTATTTTATTTTTAGCAGTGACAAGATAGAAACAGTTATACGAAAGATTACAAGAAACACTATGATTAGAAGCAGTGTCATGTTTAGAACATTTGCTCTATGTATGCATCAACTTTCAGGCTATTTACTTTTTATTGATAAAACACTTGAAAATACGAGTATTGAAGACATTCAAAAATGGTTGATCATTCCAAGATCTCATAAGGCAGCAACCATTTGATTTTCTGGGGGGGGGCTATGGTTTTTTTTTGGAAAAAAAAGTTTGTTTCCAGGTTTTGGTGAAACAAATAATTTGTTTTGGACCCTGAGTAAAAAAAATTGTTTGTTTCACCCTCAGCTGCCACTATACATGCTATATGTAAGGCCTTTTTTTTTTAATTAGTTGGTTTACGGACAACTAGTGTCAAAGGTTAGGGTCGGAGGAGGTAAAAAAAATAAAAATAAAATAGCAATCTTAGATTTTTTTTTTGTTCACGTATAACTGTTCTGAAAAATTTGAGTCGGAGGAAAAAAAAAAAAAAAATGCTGTTCATTCATGACATTACAGGGGTTGAGGAGGAGAAATAGTTTAGCTCTTATCTTGATATGCTTTGCATTTGATGGATGGATGGTCAATTGTTGTTTAATGTCTAGTGGCTAATCAGATGCATAATTAGGATGAGCATATGATAATGAGAAATGAAATGCTAAACTGACACACTGAGCCAGAATTTAAATGTGCTAGCTCACAAGGTAACAGTTCCCCCAAAGACGCAAGCACTTCTACGGGTGTACTGGTAGGGGTGTCTGCCCTAGTTTTGTTTGGTGGCGAAACTGTTTGTACCTTGACAATGGCAACATTTTCATCAGCCATATTGTCGAATATGGCATCGCCGATTGTTTGCTTAGGTTTGCATTTGATAAAAGTGCTCTCAGTACGTTGACCATCAAAGTTAATATTCAACTGAAAGTAGATGAAGCCGTCAGACTCCATGGTCCTCCCTCGTTGGGTTTTTGAATTCGTCTGCGTCATTTCGAAGCTTTTCAAAATACGCCGTTCACTACAAACGCTATATTGACACAGACAAAACGTTTTGGAACGACTCGGATTTTTTTATTCACAGCACTCGAAAAATCGGGTCGGCGGAATAAAAAACAACACGAAATCAAAATTTTAATTTTATTTCACTTTTAAACAAAATCGGGTCGGCGGATCCGTAAACCAACTAATTAAAAAAAAAAGGCCTAATGCTAAAATTGAAAGAAAAAAATTGTCTTCGGTTTGTGGCTAAAAAAATAGATTGTTCTTCGCCGAAGGCGAAAAAAAAAGTTTGCACTGAAAAAAAAACCTTAGCCCCCCCAGAAAATCAAATAGTTGCTGCCTAAGAACTTCTTTTGTAGTCCAAATAACTATGACGTTTTGCAAGGCTTTTTTTTTTCTGGGACATCCTCCTTAATTATTTGGACTACTTGTTTTCTACCCATGTCAAGATCCATTGAAAGAAAACAACATCTCTGGACAGTTATTGAGCTACAAAAAATGTAAACGGTATAACAATTTTAGAATGACAATAGACATACTTACATTTGTATGCAAATTTGTCAGCCATTATGTAAAATCACACCGGTTCCGTTAACTTTGATAGCGTAGTTCTAAACATTTAATGTCACAATTAAAAAGTGATTGTTGCTTGATGTCAAAAGGTGATTCGAAGTAGATCTAAGGTCATTCAGAGGCAAAATACAGCTAAAATAAGCTAACTGCCAAAAGTGTAAATACATTTAGTTATATTAAATGGAAAGAGTTGTGTAACAGAACCCCAGCATCACCCCATAACAATTGAGTATTGAAGTGAGGCCCTTTGAGTGTTTAACACCACTAGCATGACTAGTAGAAGTAAAATTACAGAGTTCTCAAAAAAAAATTACCAAAAAAGAAGATGTGATATGATCGCCAATGAGACAACTCTCCACAAGAGACCAAAATGACACAGACATTAATAACTATAGGTCAAAACATTTGATGTCACAATTAAAAAGTGATTGTTGCTTGACGTCAAAAGGTGATTCAGAGTAGATCTAAGGTCATTCAGAGCTAAAATACAGCTAAATACCAAAATTATAAATTTATACAATTATTTAAATTAAATGAAAACAGTTGTGTAACAGAACCCCAGCATCACCCCTTAACAATTAAGTATTGAAGTGGGTCCCTTTTAGTATTTAACACCCACTTGTAGAAGTAGTACAGAGTTCTAAAAAAAAATTTAAAAAAAAGAAGATGTGGTACATGTATGATTGCCAATGGGTCAACTCTCCATAAGAGACCAAAATGACACAGAAGATAATAACTACAAGTACGGCATTCAACAATGACTCCATGAGCAAAGCCCATACTGCATAGTTGTTAATTTTATTCATTGTCATTAGGATATTTAGGACCATCATCTTGATCATGACTACAAAATCTGGAGGTTGTCATGGTTGTAGTAAAAATGTATTCTGATATTTATAGTAGTTGTCGTTTGTTTATGTAATTTATATGTGTTTCTCGTTTTTTATATAGATGAGACCATTGGTTTTCCCGTTTGAATGGTTTTACACTAGTTATTTTGAGGCCCTTTATAGCTTGTTGTTCGGTGTGAGCCAAGGCTCTGTGTTGAAGATCATACATTGACCTATAATGGTTTACTTTTAATATGAGGCAGGCATTACCTGTAAATGGGGACGAAGTCTGTATGAATTATTTTTTTTGTAACGTTTCCGATTTTGGTTCTGTTGTTAGGGATTTTAGTTGTGACGTTATTTAAGTTATGACGTCATATGCAATGTAAACAAAGAAACGCTATCATCAGGTAACGTTTTTTCATATCAAGGAATTATTAAAAATGAAATTGGTATTGCTTTCCATCCTAGTTATACTAGACTGATAAATATATATTTTACTCAAAGATCGATTCATACAAACGAGACCGGAAAAAGGAAGTACATTGTAGATTTCTGCGCAGGTCCGGGATTTCAAAACATGACATAAAAAAAATTGAACGAATATAGTTCATTAGTACAATGAAAAATTCGGGAAATTTTCCCGAATTTTTTTTTTTATTGAATTTTTTACTGTTATTGGGGACTACGTCCCCATATAAATTGTTATTTGGATGGAGAGTTGTCTCATTGGCACTCACACTACATCTTCCTATATCTGTATAGTTAGACAATTTTGTTTTTGACTATTTACACTATAGGTCAGTTATAGGTTTTAGATCAAATTGCTCAATAAATTCCACAGGTTAAAATTAGATACTGTAAATTGGGTTATTTTGGTTGTAATTTTATTTTGGTTTATCTGGTTCCTGTAACAGGGGTTAAGAAATTGTGTTAAAGCTCACTAGCCCAGGGCTAATTGGTAGCAGGATTACTAGCCCTGTTGAAAGAATTAATAGCCCAACAAAACTGACCTACTAGCCCGAGTATGCCTTCCACATTCAGAGTTTCCTGCAATAAACAATGAATTCTATAAACTTGACAATTTTTACCCAAAACTTACAGCAAAAAATATCCCATTAGCAGATATTATATTCAATTCGATAATTGAATACTCATTAAATATACTGTAATTTTAATGACTTGCTCAAATCTCAGATGGTACAAGTCTTGACCACTTCTATACATGGTTGTATAAAAGCATGCCTGACATAAAAGGATTGGAGTAATTTTTATCAGATACATCATCATTTTTGTGCAAAAGAAATACCAGCTGGTTACATATTATGCTCATACTTGTTTTCAGTTTTAAAAATTCAATACATTAAAATAAATCAAATGACCACAAATATATATGTGAATAAATATCACCATCCATACTTTGTGTCTTTTATAATAGTTTTATAAACTTAGTACAGTAATATCCATATTTACATTTATTACAGGTAAGCTAATATTGCGCTATTAATAGATTCCAAACTGAGCAGTCTCTAAATTGAAATTGTATTTGTAATAAATTTTATTTCTTTAAAAATCAAATTCATTTGAATATCAAAGAAGATAATCATAATCATAATGATGATATATTATTGCATCAAGTTTAAGTTTTCAGAAGACTGTTAATATATAGGTCATGGTTCTAGAGGCTTCTTCACAGTATGTAAACAAAAACAAAATGGCAACCATAACATGTGCACATGTTACAAATTTACATCTGACAAAAGTCGGGTGTCTGCTGTTAAAAGGGGTTCACATTTTTAATTCAATAAATTATTCAAAAAGAGGTACAATCTGGTTACCTTATATTTCTCTTGTTGCATAAGCAATTTACAATACCCCTGTATAGAAAAATCGATATTGAAAGTACGGGATCCTTCTACAAAATCAGTTCAAATTCTGGGAATCCCCGATGACGTAGTCGAATCTGATTGGCTACGATATAATAGTGATGAGGGGATTTCCACTTTATATTTTGGAAACGCCAAGAATTTTTTGTTACTAGTCCGTCGGGCATATTGGGTTACACGTTTTGGTTGCCCGAGGCCTAAATGTTGTAGTCCCGGGCGTCGGGCTAGTGGATTTTTTAACCCCTGTGTAACACGTCTAATCATGCTAATTACATGAATTAAAGTGCCAAAATTAACACTTAAAAATTGAAATGCGAAAATCAAATACCTGTACAACAAAATGGTACATTGTTGTATTGTTAATTGTTGGGGAATATATTTTATGTTATTATATCTTTGTATATTTCATACAATTCTATACATAGGCAAATCTACAAATAAATACCTGTTATAATTTGACAACAACACTATATAATTTTTACTTCATTGTCAATTTTCTGAAATTGTTAAGAAAACTCAACATGATTTTTATGCCCCACCTACGATAGTAGAGGGGCATTATGTTTTCTGGTCTGTGCGTCTGTTCGTCCATCTGTTCGTCCGTCCGTCTGTCCCGCTTCAGGTTAAAGTTTTTGGTCAAGGTAGTTTTTGATGAAGTTGAAGTCCAATCAACTTGAAACTTAGTACACATGTTCCCTATGATATTATCTTTCTAATTTTAATAGCTTATTATATTTTTTATCCAATTTCACGGTCCATTGAACATGGAAAATAGTGCAAGTGGGGCATCCGTGTACTTTGGACACATTCTTGTTTTTATTCACACATGTCATAATGCCTGCAGGTTATTGATGATTAGATGCCGTTATTATAGTAATTAGAATATCATAACTCCTTGTAATCCTTTATCTTCAATTAATAAACATGTACTGCCAGAGGCATAAGGATCAAAATTCAGTCCTTGATCGTCAATACACAGGCAAAATTTACTCACATGAATTTCACATGAAAAAATATACGTGATTTTCATGTGAAATTCACATGAGTTTCACATGAGATTCATATTTTCATTCAGCTTTGAACCACAATACACATGTATAAGGAATTATTATCAATTGCATCCGTATTCGATTCCTTCTTTATATACATGTATAAGTTAACTTTGTCATATTTCTAGTTTTGAGAAGTTCAATGGTATTTTGGCAAATAAAGGCAAATATAAATGAGCTTGCTCACTACTGTTGTTTCCAAAATTAAACATACCAATTTGATGAAGCACCAAAATTACACACACACCAAAATAAAACACATGTCTTTTGAGAGAAAACTGCCAAAATATCCAGATACCAAAATTTCCCAATTTACGGTAAGGTTGATTTACACAATATTTATATGGTTCCAGTGGTCTTGTTAGCCCAAAATAGAATAGATTATATGACAATGTACCTAAATATTTGATAGATAACCATTCTATATCAAATATTTAGGTACATTGTAATATAATCATGTTAACTAGGAGCCTGTAGCATACTTAATGCATGAAAAATAACACAGAACAATCACAAACTTTATCAGAACCACCTTTACACTTGAAATTGATTTTTTTATCAAGAATGACAGGAAAACCAATTTTGCTTAAACCACTTTGAAAAAAGTAGAATCACAAAAGTACTGAACTCGGAGGTAAATTCAAAACGGAAAGTCCCTGATCAAATGGCAAAATCAAATGATAAAACACATCAAACGAATGACAACAACAAACCTACTGTAAATATTTGATGTAGAAATTAACTCTTATCACGGTCTTATCTATTTCAGTGAGTTTATATTTTGTTTACCCATCACAACAAGCACGTACTACAACTGAACGACCTGTCAGCCAAAAAGATGCCTGCTCTTTCTGGAGTAACTTTACAAGTCAGATGAATGATGTTTACAAAACATACAACTACCTTAATTATAACTGTACATATGATCCACAAAAATGTAATGGAGCAGACTGCACTGGTTCCATTTATTACAAGGTTTGTATAGCTCGGACCCAGTAGGCTTTACATGGTGACTAAAATTTGAGCTTGGCTACAGAAATATTTACCAACTGTTTGGCTTGATATTATTTTACTAGACCATCAAAAATATACCGGGGTCGTCATCATAAAATTGATGTTGCCATAGGGAAGGGGGCATTAGGTTTTATCCTTATAAAAAAGAAGATGTGGTATGATAACCAATGAGACAACTAGTACTGTCCACATGAGACCAAAATGACACAGACATTAACAACTATAGTTCACCGTACGACCTTCAACAACGAGCAAAGCCCATGCCGCATAGTCAGCTATAAAGGGCCCCAATGTGACAATGTAAAACAATTCAACGAGAAAACTAACGGCCTTATGTATATAAAAATTTAAAATGAACGAAAAACAAATAATTAGTGTAACACATAAACATATGTTTGTCTGAACATCCAAAAGTCTCTAACTAAATAGTTTGCCTCAATCAATTTATGTTATGAAAGTAATACAAAATGCTTATTACCATAAGATACAGATCAAGTTTGAAATTTGGTGGCGTCACTTTCTAGAGTAATGTCCCCTTACAAATAGAAAACTTGCTGAAATTTTTGTTTCTGCTTGCCTCAACCAAAAATTCTGAAACTTATACCATGTATACACAATAGTTATTATCACATTTAAAAGGTTGGTGGTGTCACTCTATATTTAACTGTTCTAGAGTTATGCCTTTTTACAGATTGCAAAACTTGTTGGATTTTTCATTTCTTTTCCTTTTCTTAAGTTTTCCTCAACCAAATAAACAATAGTTATTACATTTACCACAAAACTCAGATCAAGTACAAATCTGGGTAACAACACTTTTACTGTTCTTTAGTTTATTAGGGAGCTACCATTTGATTTTTATGGGGGGGGGGGGGGGGGGGGGGGGGGGGGCTAGGATGAAATTTGAAAAAAATAGACAGGACAGGAGTTTTGAGTAAAAAAAAAGCAAGGTGTGGCACTTTGCAAAAAAAAAAAGGCA